>PVKS010021218.1:0-35584 GCA_004027875.1 Aplodontia rufa | reverse complement strand
CAAAACAAAACAAAACAGTGCACGTGCTGGGTGCAGCAGTGCTGGTTTGTAATCCCAGCAACTTGGAAGGCTGAGGCAGGAGGGTGCTAGGGCTGGAATGTAGTTCAGTGGTAGAGTGCTCCTGGTTTCAATCGTAGTACCAAAAAACCAACCCAGCCCACATCTATGCAAAGACCCTCCTTTGACACGTTGGCGTGCAGGGAGAGTCAGAATCAGGGTACGTACTTGTTAATTCTGCCTGAAAAGCATCTATGGAGCTGGCAGGCTGCTTCTTGCCAATGGACCCTGGATAGTTCCAGTAGCAATTCATGCTTTTTCTGTGGTTTTAAAGGCTTCACTTGGAGCCAGGAGGGGCCATTAAAGAACCTTGACTCACACGACTTTAGTCACCCTATTACCCTTAGCTTCAGCTGCTGCTTTTTTAAAGAGAGAGCGACAGTGAGAAGAGAGCGAGGGAGCGAGAGAGAATCAATTTTATTTAGTTTTTCCTGTGGCTTTTGTTGCTCCAACACTTCGTTGTATATATGGTACTGGGTTTTGAACCCATGTCCTTGGACATGCCAGGCAAGCACTGTAACCACTGAGCCACCTCTCCAGCCCCAATCCTACTCTCAGTTTCTTTGAAAGTTTCTTTTTATTTATTTTTTTTTTTTATTTATTTTTTTTTTGGGTACCAGAGATTGAACCCAGGGACGCTTAACCCCTGAGTCACATCCCCAAATCTTTTTTTTTTTTTTATTTTGAGACAGAGTTTCACTAAGTTGCTTAAATCCATACTAAGCTGCTGAGGCTGGCCTTGAACTGACAATATTGCTGTCTTGGTGTCCCCCAGTCACTGAACCATGTGTGGGCTTGTTTGTTTTTTTGTTTTTGGTACCAAGCGTTGAACGCAGGGGCGTTTAGCCTCTGAGCCAAATCTCCAGCCCTTTTTTTTAAGAGAGAAGGACAGTGAGAGAGACAGAGAGAATCAATTTTTATTGAGTTTTTCACATGGCTTTCCTTGCTCTGACACTTAGTTGTGTACATGGGTGCCGGGGTTTGAACCCATGTACTTGTACATGCTAGGCAAGCGCTGTAACCACCGAGCCACCTCTCCAGCCCTTTTTATATTTTATTTTAAAATAAGACTCTCGCTAAGTTGCATAGGGCCTCACTAAGTTGCTGAGGCTGGCTTTGAACTCACGATCCTCTTGCCTCGGCCTCCTAAGTTGCTGGAATCACAGGTATGCACCACCATGCCCAGTGAACTGTATATTTTTTGTTATGTTCGTACACCTGTTCAGAGCCAGTTGTAACTTCTACTTCCTCACATCCTTGTTGGATCTGTGGGGTCTTATGAGAAGGGCAGAGCAAGACAGATTACTGCCATGCCATGCGCGGACCCTGTCATTCTGTTCGTTTGTTGTACAAGGATTCGTTAAGCATCAGCCATAGACCAGTCTGTCTAGGTGCTGAGATCTATCAATGAATAAAGGATGATGGGTTTCCCTTCTCACCAGGAGCAACAACAAATAAATGTAAAGCGATAAACAGTAAATGTTAACGGAAAGCATTGGGTGGGGATGAGGACTTTGAATCGATTCTGACCATGCTGTTTCTGGGACTCTGGGATGCAGTGTTCTCTTCTGGACAGGAGGACAGTAGGAGGCTGGATCTCCTACCTGAGGCGAGGAGCTTCTGGGTCATTCCTGGGACACCAGTGGTGCCCATGGTGGAACAGCTCTGCTCCTGATGCCCATAGGATCTTGGCACTAGACTTTATTATGCTGTGCTTTTTTGGAGTGAAGACTGGCAGTCATGTCCTCCCCTCCTCTCTTTTTCCTCCTGCCTTATGATTCTTTGCATGCCTGTCCCCTCCTTGGAATCTGACCCTGTACCCCAGCCTCTTAGATCTTTTGTAAAAAGCTGAGGGCAGGAGCCTAGAGTTCTGCAAGGACAACACGTAAAGGTATGTGTTTCCATCTGCAGCCCACCTTGGCACACCTTGATTCCAAGCCCAGTAGTAAGTCCAACATGCTGCGGGGCCGCAACTCAGCCACCTCTGCTGACGAGCAGCCCCATATTGGCAACTACCGACTCCTCAAGACCATTGGCAAGGGTAACTTCGCCAAGGTGAAGTTGGCCCGGCACATCCTGACTGGGAAAGAGGTGAGTGCCGGGGTTCAGGTGTGGCAGCGGCCTGCATCCTGTTGACACTCCAGCAGGTAGTGGAGGGGCTGCTATGGCAGTCAGCTCTTGTTGATCGAGCTGAAATGAGATATGATTGGGGTGCTAAGAACCATGAGATGAAAAAAAGCAGGAAATACAAAGGAGGAAGTAGAACCAAGTTCTGGGTTTAGCCTGGTCAAAGACGTGATCTTGGGCTTTTTTGTCTCATCTTCAGGTAGCTGTGAAGATCATTGACAAGACTCAACTGAATTCTTCCAGCCTCCAAAAAGTAAGCACTCAGCTCCTCCTGTCCCTTTCCAAGCTTCTCTCAGGACTCAGTGATCTACTGACCCCATTTGGAGTCCTACTTTAATCCTCTGGCCATTCCTCTCTGCCCACCACCTACTCCATGTGGCTCTGCTTTCTCCAGGACTTAGCTTGGATCTCCTGGGTGGGCCTCCTGGCCTCAGGCACTGATTCTCCTGAAGTTTCTACCCCTTCCCAGCCACTTGACCTACCTGTCTGACCTACTTCCTATATCTTGTTATCTGCTGGACTATGGCCAGCCCTATGCAGAAACACATGTTTATAGCATTACTAGAAACTCATGCAGCTACTCCAAGACCTGGAATAATCCAGGGGACTGGCTGTAGAAGTACAGGATGACAAGGCAGGGAACTTGGCATGGGTTCTCTGCCAGCTACCTTTCAGAGTGTGACTGTGGAAGAATGGAGGCTTTAGAAGTTGGACTGCAGGGGCTGGAGTGGTGGCTCGGTGGTTACGGTGCTTGCTCGGCATGAGCAAGTCCACGGGTTTGAACCCCAGCATCCATGTACACAACTAAGTGTCAGAGCAACGAAAGCCTTGTGAAAAACTAAATAAAAAATTGATTCTCTCTGTTTGTCTATCTGTCTGTCTGTCTCTCACTCTCACTGTCCTTCTCTTTCTCTCTCTTTAAAAAAAAAAAAAAGAAGTTGGACTGCAGTTCTGAGTCTCTGACAGGGTGTTCAGATTAAGGACAAGTATCCCACTTTTCCTTTTCACTTCTAGGCTCACTTGTTTAGATGTCACAAGGTGATTTGCATGTAGTTTTTGCTGGAGAAGGATAAACTTTTCTTTTCCTCATTAATGGTAGGAAACTGAAGTCTTTGTAGGTGGTAGGGGAACCTCCAGATAGGAACACAAACCCTCTGCCCAAGAAATTTTAGAAGTGTGTTAGAAGTGAGAAAAGGGAGACTTTGATTTGCAGAGGGGAACAGCTTGCAGGTGACTGCTATAGAACGGGAGCCTGCCTCTCTCCAGCAGTTAGGTGAAAGAGGAGGCTCCTATCTGGCTCCATGAAAGCTGACCCTGTTTAGATCTGTCAGACTTCTTTTGGGCCCTTCTGCATCTGACCCTGACTCAGATTTTCTGACCAAGATCTGGTTCTTTTCATATTGTAGCCAATTGAATTTTCTTTTCATGAGTTGAGTGGAGTAGGAAGATGACTCCATGGGAACTGTCAGATGCAGTGGTATTGGGAGGCTTAGGACAAGGGGATGGCGATCGTTATGGAGGGCAGTGCTCCTGAAAGTGGCATGGATGTATGAGTTCCCGATGTGCTAACAGGTGGAACCAAGGTGTCCCCTACTTCGTTACCCCTGGATCCCCTGAAAGGTCTGGCTCAAAGAAAACATTGCTGTCATCAGTAATAGGAGGAAGTGGAGGAGGGCTGTTTGCTTGTCTGTTTGTTTAATTTTTGTTTGTTTTGTTACTGGGGATTGAAACCAGGGTGCTTCACCAATGAGCTATATCCCAGCCCTCTTTTTTTGTTTTGTTTTGTTTTGTTTTGAAACAGTCTCACCAAATTGCTGAGGCTGGCTTTGAACTTGGGATTCTTCACGTGTCAGCCTCCCAAGTTGCTGGGATTACAGGTGTGCACCACCATATCCAGCTCCCAAATCACCTTTTTTTTTTTTTGGAGACAGGGTCTCACTTAGGGCCTCACTAAGTTGCTGAGGCTGGATTTGAACTTGTAATCCTCCTGCCTCAGCCTTCCGAGTTGCTAGGATTATAGACATCATCACCACTTTGCCAAGCAATTCTTTGCTTCTTCATCCAAAATAATTGTTGGGCCAGGGTAGAATGTAAGAAAAACCTAGACTCTAATAAGGAGAGCTAAGATCAGATTCAGGTTCATGGAAATTAGAAAGACAGTAGCTTCGTTTTCTTTATAGTTATTGAAAGCTCTGGGACATCATTAAGGGGGGAAAACATATTCATTTTTTTCTATTCTATAAGCTATATTATGAATTAGAGCTCCAGACCATCCCCACCCCAAATCATAAAACAAAACCACTTCTGTTTCTTGTGAAAGCAATGAGGCCTAGAAGTTACCAAAAAAACCCACCTCTGATTCTCTGGCCCCCGCAGGGGGGAAGGAGTTCATTTCTGTCATCTTTCTTTATGGAAATGTATGGTTTGGAGCCCCTGATTGTGTTTCACAAAGAGAGCGTGAGTGTGTGGAGGTGGATTTGATTAAAATTGGCATCAGCTATATATAGGAGTGGCTTCTTCTGTCACCACCCCAGAGGCCCAGGAGAGAAAGGCCTGTCCCCCAGTGCAAGCCCTCTGACTTCTCCAAGTCAGAAGATGATGGTCACCCCTCAGAGCTACCCCCATCACTGAGCCTGGTCACTGAACTGGGGAAGGAGCCCATGCTGAGTATCCACGCACACAGCCAGAGCCCTCTGCTTGCTCTGAGGGAGGCTGGCTTGGGTCGATGTGGAAGCTTCAGACTAGCTCATCCACGGCTACCGGTGTGGCAAGCCCAGCTCTCTTCCAGCCCTGCCTCCCAGCTGTGGGAGGGCCGCAGTGAGCCATACTGCTACCCTTTTTCTTTCTCCCTGCCCAGCTTGGGTTTTGGCTTTTGGATTTTGGAAAAATTCCTAGCAGAGCCTCTGTGGAGGGACCTGAGGGAAGCAAGAGGAGCAGGCATGACCCCCTGATATCTTCTTTTCCAGCTCTTCCGTGAAGTGAGAATAATGAAGGTTTTGAATCATCCCAACATAGGTAAGAAGTGGTGTCAGCCCCTTCTTCCCTCACACCAAGCCTGCACTTGGTAGCACGTAGTCCTTCCCCTAGGGACATTGCCTCCAGGGTGTCTAGGAAGGCCCCTAGGAGGCTCAGCTCGAAGTCCAACTCTATGCCTGGCATAGTGTGGCTGGTATAAGAAGCTTGTCCTGAGGAGCAGAGACTGAACGTGGGAATGTCTGTCCCTAAGCCCTGGACATGTTGGGCTCAGCATGTAGCCCTGCTCCCTGTCTGATTCCAGGCTTGGCTTTTTCTCTTGCAGTTAAGTTGTTTGAAGTGATCGAGACAGAGAAGACTCTCTACCTTGTCATGGAGTACGCCAGTGGCGGTAGGTGTAGAACTGCCCCTTCCCATTGTTCCCCTACCTCTCCCAACCCCACCTGGCTCTCACTGTGTTCCTACCCATCTCTTGCAGGAGAGGTGTTTGATTACCTAGTGGCTCATGGCAGGATGAAAGAAAAAGAGGCTCGAGCCAAATTCCGCCAGGTGGGTGTGCCTCCCTCTGCAGTATAGGTCCACTGCAGCCTTTTGGGGTTTGACATACAGGGAGGAGCTGCCCAGCTGTAAGTGGCTTGTGGCAACTTAGAATTAGCTCATGGGATCACAAATCTGCCAGCCCCTGTGACCCACTCTCAAGCACCTCTGTGCTGACCCTTCTTCCTTCCTTTCAGATAGTGTCTGCTGTGCAGTACTGTCACCAGAAGTTCATTGTTCATAGAGACCTAAAGGTGAGGCATGCTCTTATCTCCTGTACCTTTGAGCAGGGGTAGGTACGACCCCTCTTTCTTCTGTGAAATTGCTGTCGGTGCCATCGAGACCTGTGTATTCAGGAAACTGCAGGAAGCCCCTAGGATTGCTTCTGATGGAGGCCTGGCACCTGGACTCAGGCTTCCATTGCAGTGTTAGCAGGGAATCTGTCCTTCCTGTGCTCCCAGGCATGGCAGGAGCACTGCAGGCCCCTGGTTCTTCAAGTGACCTGACAGCTGCCTGAAGGAACACTAAGCATTCCACAGCTGTCAACAGCTGCTTCGCAGGCATGCACACATACACTGTCGCTGTTACCAGGGTACTTGAGTTTGAGTCCCCTGGTCCCTGAGTCCTCACAAACATGACCTGACTGAATCATGAGCCTGGCTCACCCTGAAGCTTTTGTGCTGCATGCCTTCCTTCTGCCCAGCCTGCTCTTGCTGGCTGAAACCCTGTCCTAGATTTGGTGGAGAAAGTTGTGAGAATGGAGATGACTTCCCATTGGCTCTCCCTTCCCCTCAGTTCCTGGTGCCTAGTGTCTCAGTGAGATCTACTTGGTGTCCTGACATTTTCCATCTCACCTCCCAGGCAGAAAACCTGCTCTTGGATGCGGATATGAACATTAAGATTGCAGACTTTGGCTTCAGCAACGAATTCACCTTTGGGAACAAACTGGATACCTTCTGTGGCAGTCCCCCTTATGCTGCCCCAGAACTCTTCCAGGGCAAAAAGTATGATGGACCCGAGGTGGACGTGTGGAGCCTAGGAGTCATCCTCTACACACTGGTCAGCGGGTCCCTGCCTTTTGATGGACAGAACCTTAAGGTGGAGTGACGCACAGGCTTCGATCATTTTTGTCACTTCTCATTTCCTCTCGTCCTCTGGTCTTATCCGTCACCTTTCACCTTTTATACCTACATTTTTCCCAAGCCAGAGCTCCATATAAGGGACTGCTAAGGTAGTCACATAGGAATTTGTAGCTTGATCCCCAGCTCGAGAGATGAGGTGTAAACTGTGTGTGTTCACTCCGGGTGGCAGGCCTCGGACTGGGCAAATGGAGTGGGTCCACGTGTGTAACTTCACTGCAACTCTGGTGAGGTGCCTCCACCCAGGCTTTCTTTTTGGTACTGGGGGTTGAACCCAGGAACGCTTAACCATTGAGCCACATATTTTATGTGTTTTTAAGTTGCTTAGGCCTTGCTAAGTTGCTGAGGCTGGCCTTGAACTCACAATTCTCCTGTCTCAGCCTCCCAAGCTGCTGGCATTATAGGCATACACCACCGTGTCCTGCTCGACCCAGACTTTCTGCCATACCTCAGTGAGGTCTGCCTAGCCTGTTTTCAGCTCTCAGGGTCTTGGATATTAGTTTATTCCCTTGCCCTTGGGGTGATTTAAATTTTCTAATCATAGGAGCTTCGGGAGCGGGTACTAAGGGGAAAATACCGAATTCCATTCTACATGTCCACGGACTGTGAAAACCTGCTTAAGAAATTTCTCATTCTTAATCCCAGCAAGAGAGGCACTTTAGAGGTGAGCAATCTGGAGACCAGGTGGCTAAAAGTGCAAGGGTTCCCGTGTTAACTTCTGAGCTGAGGGTTTCCGCTTCTGCCCTGTCCTTCCCTTTGCTCCACAGCAAATCATGAAAGATCGATGGATGAATGTGGGACATGAAGATGATGAACTAAAGCCTTATGTGGAGCCACTCCCTGACTACAAGGACCCCCGGCGGACAGGTGAGGCTGCTGTTGGGCCTGGAGGTCAAACCTGCCTGAGAGTCAAGGCTAGCCTTAACTCTGTGTTCCCTGTGTAGAACTGATGGTATCTATGGGCTACACACGAGAAGAGATCCAGGACTCACTGGTGGGCCAGAGGTACAACGAGGTGATGGCCACCTACCTGCTCTTGGGCTACAAAAGCTCTGAGGTACGTGTTCTTTGCCCCATTCCCTGTTCTGGCCACCCTTGCTCTGGGTACTGCCCTTGCCTCTAACACATGTCCACAGCAGGAGCCTGTTTCCAAGTAGGTGCATCCTCCGCCGACCAGCACAAAGCCTTGATTGTACTGAGGCCTTTCACTGATCCCCCTCAGTGAAGGAGTAAGAAGCTGAGGGGCCTGGGGTCCCTAGGGATGAGTCCAGCGGGCTCCTCTGCATTGATTAGAAATGGGCCGAGGTCATCTGGCTGGCTGTTCTGTGTTGATCTAGGCATCTTTATGTGACTCCATGTCTGGGAATGTACACCTTGGTTGGTTGTGTGTTTGTCCTATGGAAGTGTCAGTCTCTATATTGGCTCTTCCTGGGACTTCTGTCTGGGCATGTGTTTTGCTGTGGATCTGGAGGCCTTAGTTGGTTCTGCCCATTTGGGTTTGGTTCATCATCTTTGCCCACGTGCACACAGCCTCCCACCCTGTTTTCTCTGGTGCTGCTGGGCAGGCCCCCTCTGTTGGTTCTGACTTAGCCTGCTTACGTGGTATCTGGTGATACCTGGTAAGGGCCTAGATTGCTCTTTGGGTGGGTGAGCAGGGGCTGGTATCTGAGCTTAAGTATGTTTTCTTATGGGTGTTTGCATCCCTGGGTGTGGGGGCATGTGTTTCCCTCCCTGAGGATGGGGTATCTTTCTATGGAGAGTGTCTGTGTGTGTCCCAGCCTGTATCAGAGGACATGTGTGTCTCTAGGGTGAAAAGAGAATATCTTTAGGTGTATGTTAGTCTTGTGGGGTGATGTCTCAAGTGAGTCTGCCATGGGAGTGTGGCAGAGCAGAAAGGTGTAGATAAGTGTCCATCCAGAGGGATCTCTGTCATGAGTCCTGCCCTCCTTGATGCCACGCTTTGTTCTTTCAGCTGGAAGGTGATACCATCACCTTGAAGCCCCGGCCTTCAGCTGATCTGACCAATAGCAGTGCCCCATCCCCATCCCACAAGGTACAGCGCAGTGTCTCAGCCAACCCCAAGCAACGACGCTTCAGTGACCAGGGTATGTGCTTTTGGGAGTCACAGGTGGGAACCACCACTCTCCAGAGCCATCACAGGTTGTGGGGGCTTTGGGTGACAGCTGAGTTTCAGTCCTGGTTCAGCCACTTGTGGGTAGCACAATACAGGCAGGTCACTAGCTTCCCTCCCATTCTGTGAAACTGGGACTTGATGGTAAGAGAGTGCCTATGACATGGGTCTTCAGCAGGCAGGCACCTAACCTTATCCATCCCATCTCTGGCCCTCCAGCTGGCCCTGCCATTCCCACCTCTAATTCCTACTCTAAGAAGACTCAGAGTAACAATGCTGAAAATAAGCGGCCCGAAGAGGACCGGGAGGCAGGGCGGAAGGCCAGCAGCACGGCCAAAGTGCCTGCCAGCCCCCTGCCAGGCCTGGAGAGGAAGAAGACCACCCCTACCCCTTCCACGGTGAGCCATGGTCCCCACACAACCCCAGGTCCTCCCCCGCCCACGCAGCTCTTTTCTTAATCTAGATCCTGGCCCTCTGGCTTCTACATTTGCTTATTGTAAAAGCCTAAGCCCCTGCCCTCCCTCACGCCAAAAGTGCAGAATCCTTCTTCAGTGCTGCAGCTAGCCATCTGCTTCCTGTAAGGTCGCTCTTGCCCTTCACTCCCCACAGAACAGCGTCCTCTCCACCAGCACAAACCGGAGCAGGAATTCCCCACTCTTGGAGCGGGCCAGCCTCGGCCAGGCCTCCATCCAGAATGGCAAAGACAGGTGAGTACCTGCCATACTCATAGGAGCCACCTCTCCCAGCGGTGCAGTGGTGTCTGTCAGGTGCGCCATCTCCTGCCCCCAAGAGCACTCTCCCTGCTCCCTGGAGTCTCGTCCTGGCTCTGTTCAGTCTGGCCGTCTACCTTCCCCTCCCCCGCTCCACACCATCCATCCCTCCTCCCTGTCCTCCTGATTGCTCCTGCTGTTTGCTGAGGGTAGGGTTCCAATGGTCATCACAGTGGCGTTCTTGCTTCTTGACGGTGGCCTGGAGCTACCCTCCTGTAGGTACCTGAGGCTTTGTCTTTGGTGCCCCAGCTCAGGGCAGAACCAAGGGATGCCCATCAGAAAGGGGTGTACATGGAGAGGCACTCCAGCCACACCCATGAGAACAGAGCACCCAGCCTTGACTGTCAGCTTTTGTTGGTGTCTCACGTTCCTGGCTCCACCTCTTCTGAGCTTAATCAAAAGTCTCCCCTTAGCAACACCCGCTCTTCCGTAGCAGGAACATCCTTGTTCTTGGAATTCCTGGGAGACCAAACGGCCCGGAGGCAGTGGCCTCCTGTCGACTTCTTCTCTTCCCAGACTCTGGCCTACCTTGCTGCTTCCTCACCCTGCCCTCCACTTCATGTCCTGTCACCCTCAGCTTAACTTGCTCTCATTGCTGCTCCCAGGGCTGAACTGCATCCTGCCGGTGTCCCAACCCTGGCCCTGGCCCTGCCCTTGCTTCCTAACCCAGGCCCCCTACTTATCCACCCCCTAACCCAGGCCTCTCCGCTGCTTTTGTCTCCTAGCCTAACCATGCCAGGGTCCCGGGCCTCCACGGCTTCTGCTTCTGCCGCGGTCTCTGCGGCCCGGCCCCGCCAGCACCAGAAATCCATGTCGGCCTCCGTGCACCCCAACAAGTCCTCTGGGCTGCCCCCCACGGAGAATAACTGTGAGGTGCCGCGGCCCAGGCAAGTGTGCTGGGGCAGCTGGTGCACCTGCTGCCCTCAGCCTGCCCTACCCCTTAACCCCAGCAGTCTCTTCTTTCCACCTGGGGGGCCTACTCTGTTTTTGTTATCTTAACCACAAGAAATGGCTCTGTCCCCTGTGGCCAGGAAGTAGAGGCCACAAAAAAATAGCATTAGTGCCCCTCTTTTCCTCCGGTTCTCCCTCAGAACAGGTATGCAGGAAGCTGTCTAAAGCTCCAGGGATGTCTTTTCTGTTCTGAACCTTCCTGGATTTCCTTAGGGACCCTCCGTCCTTGAGAGTTGGTTCCCATTGTCCCCCTGAGGGTCTGAGGAGCTAGCTGAGTCCGTCCTTTACTGCTTTCACATTTGGGTCCTTTCTTGTCTCCTCCCCTCCTCCCCCAACCATTTCAGCCTCCACGAGACTCCTCCTCACGGCTGTCCTCAGTGGTTACACCCTTCCTTCTGTGTCCTCCGTGATGGCTGCCTCTGCCCTAGCATCCCCCTCCCTGTCCCCACTGCAGGGCATTCCAGCTGCTCAGTGGTGGTGGTGCGTGGCTTCCTCATACTTGACCTGCTCCCTCGCCCCTGCCTCTTTTCCCACAGCACAGCCCCCCAGCGAGTCCCTGTCGCCTCCCCCTCCGCTCACAACATCAGCAGCAGCGGTGGAGCCCCAGACCGAACTAATTTCCCCCGGGGTGTGTCCAGTCGAAGCACCTTCCATGCTGGGCAGCTCCGACAGGTGCGGGACCAGCAGAATTTGCCCTACGGTGTGACCCCAGCCTCCCCCTCTGGCCACAGCCAGGGCCGGCGGGGGGCTTCTGGGAGCATCTTCAGCAAGTTCACCTCAAAGTTTGTCCGCAGGTGAGCAGGGAGCTCAGTGTGGCATAGAGGCTGGGGCCAGGCCTTGCCCTGGGGTGGGGGTAGAGATGCCAGCACTGGGATTGGGTCCTAGGGGTTAGAAGAGGCCTCCAGAAGCCTGAAAAAGTGGGTCATTGTCAACACTGTGTGCCCATACCCATCCTCTTAGGCCTCTCCCGAGTTTCTCTCCGGCACCCCTCATTCTGTGGCCCCAGGCAGATGGGCAATGCCGCCTCCTCTCTAGGGGAGTGTGAACTCAGATGCTAAAATAAAAGCCCCCTCTTCTCTCCTGGGTTCCCATGGAAACTTACATTCTGTGACGCAGCTGCAAAGTCATGAGGCATGAGCCAGGCTGAACTGACAAGGACATTTTTTCCTGGTCTCTTAACTTGCCCCCTTTGACCTCCTTTCCCCCACCAGTTGGTTGTGTCTGGCAGCTGCCATGTTCTCTCTGGGTGAAGCCCATAGCTGGCAAGGCCTACAGTGGCCTCCCCAGCAGCCTAGTGCTCCAGTACTTTCCTGTGTTGGACCGGTGTGGGGCATCTCTTCACAGGGCTTCTCGTGCCTGAGCCCTGATCACCTCATAGGGGCAGTTGTAGTGGCATCCAGCCATTTAGCCTCTTGGGATGCTTTCCGTCCCATCCCTGCCTGCCCTTCCTGCATCATTCCACTCAGTTGGAGTGGCTGAAGCTACTGCCTAGCCCAAGCCATAGGGTGCAAGTGTTAGGACTGCAGAGGGTGGGAGCAGACCTGAAGTCCAGGATTCTAGTCTCGCTGAGCGGCTCTTCCAAAACCGGGGTGACCCTTGTACCTGGGAAGCCCACTCCCCACCTGCTTATCCACATACCGTCCTGTTGGTTTTTTTTTTTTATTTCTTTTTTTATTTTGTCTTTTTTTGTTTGTTTTTTTAGAAATCTGTCTTTCAGGTTTGCCAGAAGGTAGGCGTTGAGCCCACTGTGTGTGTGTGTGTGTGTGTGTCCTGTGTCTGTCCTGCCTCCATCACTAACCCCCCCTCTTCTAGCTCTTGATTCCTCCATCTGCTGACCTCCTCTGTGTGGCCCTTCTCTCTGCCATCTTAAAGGGATGAAGACTGCTCTGAGTAGGCCTCAGCCTCAGGCTACCCTCCCTGCTCCCTTCAGACAGGCAGGGCTCAGAACACAAAGCCCCTTTGGGGCCACTTTGGACCCCTCACAGCAAATGGCTTTCAAAGTAAAGGGGCCTTGCTTGGGCCACAAGTATACACCTTTCCTCAAGCAACAGGGGAACTTTTTTCAGGGATTCTCCCTTTAAGATTGTTTTCTCACCTACCCCAGGTTTTGGTCACATGTTGGGTTCCTTCTCTGGCCCTTTCCCCTATTGTGTGCATGCGCTATGAAGAGGCTCCACTAAGGTTAAAAATGCATTTGGGATGGCATCTCATTTGGGGTCTCTTGGACTTGCTGAACTTCAGGGCTATGTGACCTCTTCCCCCTGGCCTACCTACCTGATGGCAAGACTTTTGAGGTACGATAGGGACATTGGGGTCCCTAGGGTAAGGTCTGACTCCTCCAGGCCCAGGGAGCCTTTGCCTCATGAATGGGGTGCAGCACCCCCTTCTGGCAGCTCCTGCAGAACCAGCCCAGCCCACCCTGGCTGGCATACTGCCTCCAGCAGCATCCAGTGAGTCAAGCCTTCTCTCCTCTCCTTCGGGCTGCGTCCTCCACATGTGGCCTGTGCCTGCCAAGAGCCAGGAGCTGACAGTCTCAGACAGGGGCCATTCTGCCTCCAGTTCCTGACAGAAGAACAGGAGTGCCACACCCTCACTTGGGCCAGGATCCTGGCTGTTTGAGTCAGGACCTTAACCTCTTCTCTGCCGGCCAAAGTCCAAACTGGGAGCAATGGGTCACCTGGTAGGCACATTGGTGCACTGACGGAGGGAGAAACAGGCCACACGGGGTCTTCAGGTCTTCTGCAAGCCCTGTTCCTCACCCCCAGCTCACTGCATGACTGGCTGGGCCTGCTCTGCAGGGGCCTGGAGAGAGCAGCCAGGGCTCCTTCCCATGCACAGCCGGGCCCCGCTCATAGTGCGCTTGCTGGCATCCATGTGTCTATGTCTTCGTGTTCCTTTTACATGTGCTACTGCTGCTCTCTCCCTCCTCACCTTTTCCTCCTTCTTGCCTTCTTCTGCTATCCCCAATTTCCCAGCTCCAGGCACCCATCTTACAGGCAGGAGCTGGAGAAGCCGCTCAGCGGGGCCAGACCTCTTCCCCACCCCCCAAGGCGTCTACCTGGCCTCTAGCCCCACTCCTGTAAGAGCAGCCAGCCTGGCAGGCCAGCCATGGAGGGGTTACAAGTGCATGGAGCAGTGGCCTTTCCCACTCGGCCGCAGCACCCATCCCCAGGCATCTGCCATACAGCTCCAGGTCTTGGCACTTTGAGCCTCTGAGAGAGGCCTCTGGGCAGCCCTAGCCCCTTCCTTCAGGAAGACTTTGTTCCCAGATCCTGGCATATTGGTCTAAAGGACCAGCCCCCAGCCCCCTCCCCTAGTAGAGTATGAGCCAGGCAGCAGGCGGCAGGGCTAGCTGCTCCTGCTGGGCCAAGCACTTCCTGGGCCTGCACAGCCACAGCCCTTCTCCCCAGCAGAGGAGTGGGAGGGACAGGCCCCATGTGCTGGGCACCTGGTTGGAAAGGGCCCGTTGAACTGCCAGCATGAGGGGATGCAGAGCCATTTGGCCTGCTAGTGATGGGCGAGTGGCCTCTGGGCTTGGTCCTGTCCACCCACTGGTGGTACCTCCCCAGACCCACCCTCACCTGGGTCTGTGGCGGCGGAAGGAGCGAGAGATCCCAGCACTAAACTCTCCCTCGCTCTGTTTTTTGAGGAACCTGAATGAACCTGAAAGCAAAGACCGTGTGGAGACGCTCAGGTGAGAGGGCCGGAGCCAGCACTGGCCCTGCCCAGGCACCGGGCTTGCCACAAGCCGCCTGCTCCTCTGTTCCTTCTGCCTCTTGGCTCTTCCTTTGGTGGTTCTGCCCTGTCCTCACCCTCTTGGGGCCTTCCTTTCCCAGGCCTACCTGCAATAGTTCTGGGCCCTGCTCCTCAGATCCTAGTCTGTTCTGGAAGTCAGAGCCTTGGGCCCAGCAGCTGGGGCTCCAGGTCCCTGCCCTTGACTCCCTCACTGCTGCCTCAGCCTTTCTTTGGAGTGACAGTCTTTGCCAAGTGCCACTGAATGCACTCATTCCTTGCGTGGCCCTCCCCTCTTGGAAGAAAAAACTGTAACTGCATGGAGCTGTCACCCCACCCCACCTGCCTGGCTTCTCCTCACCTCCTACCCTGAGAAGCAGAGGGCCAAAGGACTGCCCCCACCTCTCCCTGGGCTGCCCCTTGGACCAGAGTCTGACCCTCCCTCTTCCAGCTCGCTGCTCTCTGCTCCCTCCTGCTCTTCTCCCTGGTCTCTGGGTCTCTCTGCCAGGGTGGCTGTCCTGTGGGTAGGGTGCCACGGCCCCTGCCTGACTCCCACCTCTGCCCTCTCCGCAGACCCCACGTGGTAGGCAGTGGAGGCAATGACAAAGAAAAGGAAGAATTTCGGGAGGCCAAGCCACGCTCCCTGCGCTTTACATGGAGTATGAAGACCACAAGCTCCATGGAGCCCAACGAGATGATGCGGGAGATCCGCAAGGTGCTGGACGCAAACAGCTGCCAGAGCGAGCTGCATGAGAAGTACATGCTGCTGTGCATGCACGGCACGCCGGGCCACGAGAACTTCGTGCAGTGGGAGATGGAGGTGTGCAAGCTGCCCCGGCTGTCGCTCAACGGTGTTCGGTTTAAGCGGATATCAGGCACCTCCATGGCCTTCAAAAACATTGCCTCCAAAATAGCCAACGAGCTGAAGCTTTAACAGGCTGCCAGGAGGGGGCCACAGAGGCCGGCCAGCTGGACTTGGCTGCTGGGGCCTGCCCCTGCGCCCCACGGGCGAGACTGCAGCAATGGATTGGCGTGTCTCCCCTGCTGGCACTTGTCCCTCCCTGGCCCTTCTTGGTTTCTTCTTCCATGTTTGTGGGGGGATGGGAGGTATTTCTTCCCCATCCCACATTCGCCCCTGCCCAGGAATCCCCTCCTTCCCCTCTCTCTCCCCCACTGGAGGCTACAGAGGGGGAGGGGCGGTGGGGGGGCAGGGCTCCCCTCGGTACTGCGGTTGCACAGAGTATTTCGCCTAAACCAAGAAATTTTTTATTACCAAAAAGAAAAAAGAAAAAAAAAATCCCAGCAGCCACCTTTCCTCCCTGCCCCATTGGGACAGTCGAGACTGGATCTGTGGGGTTTCCCGGGAGGGTGGCTCAGGGCTGGAACACTCTCAGGCAAGAGTGGTGGAGTTCCCTGGCAGGCCCTCCGCCAGGCCCACTTTGGGCTTCTCCCCTCTCCTCCCCCTCCTTACCCTCCAAGCAAACCACCAGAGGTGGCCTTCCCCTGCCCTCAGGCCCTGGGCTGCAGGCCTGGGCGGCTGGGGGCCGGGCGGGGGTGCTGCGCAGCCCTGGAGAGGGCAGGGCCACAGTGGGCGGTCGGCGGCAGGGGGCCCTGGCCTCCCTCCACACTGTATCCTCTGCCCCCCTCCCCAGAGCTGGGCATTTCCTTCCACAAGCTGCTGTGGGGACGTTTGTTCCCCTCCTCAACGTCTGTGCCATCTTCTCCCACCCCTCCCTGTAGAAGGAGGGCTGACCCAGGGCTGGGAGAGGGGAGGGGACTGCAGGGCAGATGGGCTCCTCGGGGGCCCCCACCGGCGCTGGGGCTGCTCTTCTCCCTAACAGGGACGCCGGGCTTCTCCTTTCTGGGAGAGCCTTTGTCTGAAAGCACAGCCCCTCGCCATCCCTCCTCCCCACTGCTTCCCCTTCGTTGGCATTAATCTGGGCACCAGCTCCTTCCATAGCAGTGACTTCCCGCGCCACTCTCATCTCTCGGCCTTGCCTTTTTCTTCCTGACACTGTCGCCCCTCCTCTCAGGAGACTGCCCAGGGCCTCTGTGGCCGCCTGGCGGAAGGCTGGATTGGGCGGCAGGGCCGGGAGCGCCTGCCCTCCAGGGGTGGGGACAGGTGGACTAAGCGACTCCCTGCTTGCTAACCTCCTTGGCCAGTGTGGGAGTGGGTGGCTATGGGCGCTTGGCTGGTGGTGGCCACTGCATCCCTTAATTTATTTCTCTGCTGTTTCAGTTCTTGAGAAATGGGGGGAGGGAGTCCTACAGAGGCTGACCCTGCCCTCACCTGAGTTGTACATTTTTTTGTGATGGGTTTTATTTTTTATTTTATTATTTTATTATTATTATTTTTTGATTTATGATGACTCCACCCCTGTTCATCACCACCACCCCTACTCCCAGGCCAGGCTCAGCAACATGGCAGAGCCCTTGAGTCCCAGGAAGGGGCCTTGCCAACCTCAGCCCTCTTGCCCAATGCTCTGAATGTGGCTCCGGCTCAGACCAAGGGCTCCCCCTCCCTCCCTCCTGCCCCCCCGGAACAGCCAGGGTGCTCCAAGGGGGCTGGGAGGATAAGGCTTGGCTCCCAAAGGGGGTGGGGGCCAGGGGCACCCAGGCAAGGTGGCCCCCCCACCATCTAGCCCCTTCCTCCCCCACCCTGCACTTAGTTTCTCCTCTGGATCAAACACGTAATAAAGAGAATGTTTGGAATCTGAGCTGCCTCCTCCTGTTTCTTCTCCCAGCTGGGCAGGGACCCAGTCCCCCAGGGGCAAGATGTGGCCCAGCCTGCCTTCCTTACCAGAGAGAACCGATTCCTGTCTGGGGCCTGGGGAGAGGCCAGTGCTGGGTGGGCCAGCTTCCTCCCACCCTTGGGGCACAAACAGGAAAAAGACCTGGCCAACTTAGGAGGTTGTATTTATTTATTTTTTAAAAACATTGAAAAATAAACCCATGTCTGCATCAGTTCCCAGCCCCCCTTTCCCACGCTTTAGGGGGGGATGGGTGAGGTGGGCACCCCCCTGTTGCTTCTCAGCATTCCCACCTGGCCCTACAGCCTCTGCTGTTGTCAGGCCCCAGGGAACCTCTCCGCTCACCTCCCCCAGCTCCTCCCCACCTCACCCCAGACTTATTGCTAAAAGGAGGGGAAGGGAAATGAAGACAGTGGACTCCCAAAACTGTCCTACCCTCCCCATGCTAAGGTCACTACCCCTTACGCACAAAGGGCAGGCCCAAAGGCCAAGACCCTCGTAGATAAGAAGGCAGCCATTCGAATCCCTGCCAGGATGCAGAGTCCTCAGGCCAGCTCTGAAGGCCCCTCAGCCCCAGCCCTGGGCTCAGCTGCCAGGACACACGCGGAACCCACAGGCCTGGGCTGTGCCAATTGGCAGCTCTGGGTCTTTGAAAGATCTGGCAAGAGCTCTAGTCCCTTCTGTCCTCAGTGATACTGGAGATGCCAGCAAAGGGGATCAGGAGCCCATGGGTGCTAGAGGACCCCCCCAAGGCTCAGAGTGAGGGTGCTGGAGGTTCCAGAGGGGCTCCGATTAGGGTAGGTGGAGGCTGAGGACCTGGGCGGGCACTGTGGCGGGAGGCAGCCAAGGCAGGGCGGATGAGAGGCGGAGGGGGCTGATTAGGGGCAAGCCGGGGCTGCAGGAAGCGACCCTGCTGTAGTGGGGGTGGCTGTCGAAGCAGAGTGGGAGCCGTGGGCAGAGGTGGCCTCAGCAGTGGGGGAGGCTGGGACAGCGAGGAGGGCGGTGGAGGGGGTGGCGGCGCAGGGGGCACCGATCGGGGTGCAGATGTCGACACAGATGTAATCTGGACCTGAGGGAAGAGGAAAGAATGACAAGGGCGCTCCTGTGTGCGCCGAGGCCAGCCCAAGGAGCACTACAGCACCTCTCCTCTCTCCTCCCAGGGCTTCATCCACCCCTTCTCACCTCATCATCCTCCTCTAGGGCTGGAGCTGGCAAGGAAGCCCCTCTCCTAGCCTGCTCCATGGGGACTGGGGCTCCAGGGGCCCCATCCTGCTCGGCCTCCCATTCCTGCAGCACCTCCTCCAGATTGAAGCGGCGCCGGTAGCTCACAAAGAAGGTCTTCACCTGGGTCAGAGTCTTGTTCCCAATCACCTCAGCAATAGCCCCAAAGTCTTTGCCATATCTACGGATGGCTGGGAGGGTCAAAAGGGCAGCAATGTGTGAATGTCCCTCAAAGCTAGTTAATTCCCTGACCCTTCCCCTCTGCCCTCAGCTCCTTGCGGTCCTGTTCTCCCCACAGTCTGACCCACCTTGCACAGCCAAAAGCTGCTCATCTGTGGTCCATCGGGAGTTGAACTTGGTGTTGGCCTGGAGAACAGGGAGTATCGTTTTTACTAGCACTAAGCACTGAACCCAAGAGCAGTTTACCACTGGCTACATCGCCAGCCCTTTTTCTTTTGGGTACTGGGGACTGAATCCAGGAGTGCTTAACCACTAAGCCACATCCCCTGCTCTTTCTTTCTTTTTAAAGAGAGAGGGAGAGAAAATCAATTTTATTTTTTCATCTGGTTTTTGTTTCTCTGACACTTAGTTGTGTACATGGTGCTGGGGTTTGAACCTGGATCCTCACACATGGCAGGCAATGCTCCAGGCCCAACTCTTTCACTTTTTGAGAGAGGGTCTCCCTAAGTTGCTGAGGCTGGCCTCAAACTTGTGATCCTCCCACCTCAGCCTCCAGAGTTGCAGGGATTACAGGCGTGTGCCACCACACCCAGCAAGGAACATAATCTTTACAAGTCAAAAATACGGAAACAAAAGCCCTGCACCCCTTGTTAAGCCCCCTTTCTGCCCTGCCTCCAGAGAAAACACCCTTTCCACACAATCCTGAAGAGCAGCCTTACCTCAGGGGGGCGGAGTGGGTCAATGCCACCCTCCAGGGCTTGGCGGAGGCTGCTGTTGGCTTGCTTCATGCTCTGTACCTGAGAATACAGGAGACAGGGAGGGATGTCTAAGCCACATCCCAGGGAGGTCCCATCGCCTCCTGGTCTGGGCCCTGGCTCTGCAGAATCAGCCCCACTCCCCAGCAAAGCGCTCTGCCTCGCTGTCCCCTTCAGCCCCTCACAGCCCTCAGCAGGCGCCTGGGTCTCCTGTTGGCAGTCCACTTAAGTAGGCCCCGAGAACACTACCCAGTTACCCTGCGCAGGTCCCAGAGGGGAAGGCCGAGACAGGGCCAACACCTGCACATCTCCCAGACATCTTAGTTCCAGGGGCCACACCTGGCGCTTGAGGGAGATTAGCTGGGAGTCGAGGCCCCGGAGCGTGAGGCTGGCAAGGTCTGGGCTTCCTGACACGGCAGTGAGGCCCTCAGGACTCAGGTACATGCCCTTGGGTGGGCGCCGCCGGGTTCTGAGTGGGTGGTGGCGGTACTGGGACACCTGCACCTCCTTCTTTCCAGGGCCCGGCCGTGTGTTCAGGGGCCGAGAGGGCAGAGGCTGTAAAAAAAAGAGTGGAGTCAGGTGCTGCGGAGCCACAGGAGAAGCTGGCAGGCGGGGGTGGCCCGTGCAGCAGGGACCTCACCTCTCTCTTGGGGTCTCCAGCATCTGGCTCTCCCTCACTCACAGCTCCTCGTCCCTCTTCCAGCTCATCGCTGTGGACACAGCAGCCAGGGTGGGAATGAGGCAGGGGCCCAGGGGGTGTGCCTGCCCCTGCCCTGTTGTTGCCCCAGACCCCACCTGTCTTCTTTGTCCTTCCGGCCACCCAGCCGCCGTGCCTGTCTGTCCATCACGCTGGTTCGGCTGCGGGTCTTCTTCCAAGAGTAGTAATACTTCACCAGGCTGGGAATTAGCTTGTCAGGCAGCTGGGGAGGCAAGGCTGGAGGTGGGGGCCCAGGCGAGGCTCTGGGCTCCAGGTGAGCTGGTGGGCACAAGGGGCGGGGAGGGCCTTACCATCTGCTGAATCCGCTGGAAGCACTTGCCATGGAAGCCGAAGGCCTGCTCAAACAGCACCTTATCCTCCACCGTCCACTCGTCGGGGAACGGGGTGAAGTTGGCCAAGTCGGCCAGCGACTTCTCCACGTCATGCTTGTGCCACAGCAGCATGCCCAGCGCCTAGCTCAGGACAAGGGGCAGCTCAGGCTCTGCTGGCCCCAGCACTGTCCCAGCCCCACCCCCAGAGCTCCGCAGGGCCAGGCTCACCTGCTCAATGTTGTAGCCGTGCTTCTCCTTGGCCATAGCAATGTACTTGTCAACTGCAAGGGGGAGGGGGCACAGTTCCTAACCCAGGTGGGTCCAGAGAGCAGAGGGGCGCCCCATCCAGAGCAAGGCCCTGCACCCAAGCCCCAAGGCATGGCCGAATCCTCCCTTCAGCTTCAACCTCTAGGTGGCTCCTTTCTGTTTTTTCTTTCTTTTTTTTGAAATAGGGGTCTCCCTCTGCTGCCCAGGCTAATCTCAAACTCCTGAGGTTAAGCCATGCTCTTCTTGCCCCAGCCTCCAACGGCACCTGGCTGTCTGCCTCAACCCAAGCACCCTCTCCCAGGGCTGAGCCTGCACCCGGCCTGCCCTACTCACGCTTGGCATCTGACACACAGTGGTTAGGCGACCACACCAACATCCCCTTCAGCTCCTTGTTGCTGTAGCGAGCTGGGCTCTCTGCAAGGCCGAGGAGCAAGAGGGAAGACACTCAGATCAGCTTGGTGGCTCTAGCCTGGACCCAGGGCCAGCTCTGGCAGCAGGAGTGGGGCCTGAAAGGTGAGGCCCAGAAGGGAAGGAGGAGCAGAGACCCAGACAGGAAAGCAGAGCACGAAAACTAACCATGCCATGGGGCCACCCACCCCCACCCGCCCAGCCGCCTGCCTGTCCTTAGAGCCAGCCAAGGGCTCCCCAGGTGGGGCTGCAGGCCAAGCCAGCGGCCCCCACCCCTCCCTCCACCGCCTGTCCTGCCACTCACCAGGCTTGCACTCCGGAATTACGGCCTGGTAATTGGTTCCAACTCGGATCATGCTGTCTGTGGAGCCAGGGGGAGGCAGTCAGGACTCCAGGGAAGGAGGGAGGGCGGTAGGATGTGGCGGGGGAGGTGGCTGGGCTGGAGTTCTCCTTCCTGACCACCCAGGGCCCCCACCTTCCAGGAGGCTCACTTTTCCCTGATCTTTCCCCAGTTACCTTCACCCACAGAGGGAACTGGAAGAGAAACACCCTGCCTAGTCATGGCCATAGTGGGTGGGGAGGGGGCAAGGACACTTTCAGAGTCCAGGCCAAGCACAGTGCTTTGTTCTGGCAGAGGGTGGGGGTTTGGAGGGAAGACCCTAGACCTGGTCCACAGCCCTGCAAGGAACCCAAGGCTCCTCCCCACCACATGAGCCTCAGAGCTCCCTGCCCCAGCCAGACCTCAGTCCCCCGCAAGGTGGCAAGGTATAAGGAACCCAATCTATGGAAGGGAGGCACGCCTAGGTCCCTCGGTGACTGAGGGCAGGGCCAGGGCGGGCAGGACCACCTCCATGGCAGTGAAGGGCCCAGCCTCCAGATTCCCCGTGCCGGCAGCCCCGGGCTTGAGGCAGAAGCAAGGCTGAGGCTCCAATCCAGAAGGGCAGGAACCATCAACAGAACAGGCTCCTTGGACTGCAACTCTTCTCCCTCCCCCAATCGGCGTCCCCCGGGCCAGTGCGCCTTTAACCCCACGCCGCCGGGCTCACCGTGCGAGTGCTCCTCCTCGCTGCTGTCATCCTCCGAATGAGGCTGCCCGCCGTTGGGCGCCGTCTTAGCCCGGCTGCGGGACAGGATCCCGGAGCCCGCACTCGGCTTCTCCATCACCGAGGGCATTACCCCGCCCGGCTGCCCCGGGGGGCGCAGGAGCCTTTGGAGAGCAAAGGTGGTTACCGCGCTCGCCGCGAGTGCCGTGCCCGGCCCGGCCTGGAGAGGTCGCCACTGAGGCTACAAGAGGCAGGAGGTCAGCGTGGCTAGGGTCCGGCGGGGCGGGAGCCCGGCAGGCAGCCCCTGCGCTCCCCGCGACCCCCACGGGCGACGGCGTCAGAAAAGTTTGTGCAGAAGTGGGGGACGCGAGGGATGAGCGCAAGGTCCGGCGCGGCTGGGGCACGCTTGCCCTGTGCGCCCCTCGGGGTTGAGACTCGCTCGGAGAAGTCGGGGAGCCCTGCCCTCGGGGCGCCCCAAAGCCCCGCCGCCCGCGTGCCCACGCCGTTCACCCGGCGAGTGCTGCAGCGCAATTTACGTCCCCCGTGGGCTCCGCGCCTCTCGGGGGCGCCGGGGATGCCCCAGTCCCGGGGTTGAGACCCCTGCTCGGACCAGATCCCAGCCCGCGACGGCAGCCAGCCCGGCCGCGGCGGTGGCGGGACGGCGCGCACGGCGCGCGGCGCTGGGGCAGAGTTGCCGGGAGGCGGGCGGAGCGCAGCCGCGGGCGCCGCCTCGCACCCTCCCCGGCGCGCTCGCTCTCCCCGCCGCGCTCGCGCTGCTGCTCTCTCGCCCGCTCTCCGCCGCCGCTCGCTCCTCGCGCACACAATGAAGCTGCTGGCAGGGAAGTAGTGCCGGCTGCGGCCTCAGCACCCCTCCCCCAGCCGATGCCTCCGCCAGCTGAACATCTGGCCCTGGGGTGGGAGGGAGGGCCCGGGGGGCGGGGCCTGGGGGCCGGGGCTAGACCTCCAGGGGGTGGGGTCAGGACCAGGGTGGGGAGCGCGTCCTTGCTTGGGGCCCTCTCTGGTCCCTGGGCCCCCAGACTTGCTCCTGGGGGAGACCCCACTGCCCCCCAGGAGTAGCCGGGGGTCAGCCCCACCCACGCGCTCACCGGCCGCTCACACCAGTGGGTTCGGGTTACTGCCGCCTGCCCCGGGGGCCCAGAGGCCGCCTGCCCGCCCGCCCGGGTGGAGCCCAGCTTTTCCTTCCATTTCCCTTCCTGCCAAGGAACTCCCCGCCCCCCCTTCCGCAGGGGGGACCCCCCTTCATGCGCCCTTGGGGGCCAGAGCGGATGGGAGGCTGGACAGGCGAGGAATAAATTCCTCCAAGAGCTACTGGGCCAGAGCCTGGCTTCTGCTGGATCTGTGGGTCCCCAGGGGTTACCCCAATTCCCTTTAACTACTGCAGTCTGCATCCCAGGACGGTGGCATCAAGGGTTGAGGGATGGGAGTGGGAGGTAGAGGGGAAGACCTTTACTGCTAAGGGAGACAGGGATGGGTCTCCTCCCCACTGGGTTCATGGTCACCCCAGCTGGAAGCAGCATCCCCCTCCCCCCGGACAAGCATGGGCAGAGTGACAGACAGGGAAGCGGGTAGGGAGGCACAGACGGAGATGGGGGAGGGGGTGGGCAGAGACTTTCAAAGCCAGACCCAGCCACCCTGCCAGGCACACAAAGAGCCAGCACACACACCGGCGGCGGCTCCGAGGCTGAGAGCTGCACCCGAGCGGGTCCCTGCCGCCCGGGGCACGTGCTGCAGCGCACACAGGCCGAAGCCCCCGCCCGCCGCCCCTCCCACCCCGAGACTCCTGGACACGCCTTCACCCGGGCACAGCCCGAGTGCCCAGACCGAGTCGAGCCTGCCCTCGCGCCCTCCTCTCCCTTCCCTTCCACGGCCACTCTGTAATCAGATTCCTAAATTTAGAAGCAGCCCAGGGCTCAGCCAGGGATCCCTGCCCCCACCCGCTGCCTGTGGCCGACCGGCCTGGGTCCTGCGGTGGGGCCACGACCTGGCGGGGCTGCCTATTCCTAGGGGGCTCCTTGTGGGCAGCCAGGCAAAGTCAGGCGCGACCCCACCCGGCTGCCGCGCTATCCGCTGTCGGGGCATTTGGGGCCACCCAGCCAGCAGCCACGTTGCCCGCCTCACCTCGGGCCAGGGATATTGGACCTTTTTTTTCCTCCTCTTAAATCATGGATTGGGCACCAAGCCCCAGGGTGGGGAGGTCTGGACAAAGGAGGAGATTGAATGGACCAAAAACCAGTCGGAGCTAAAGGGGTCCCTGTAAGATGGAAAGTCTTTCCAGACTGACCCCTCCTGAGTGGCAGAAGGCCATCATCCCTGCTCCGGAGCACCTCCACCCTTTAGGGAGGCTGTCTTCTCAGTCCCTTTCTGCCTGGCAGGCAACCATTGTGTGCACCACCCACTCCTACCAAGGCATCTTTCATCTGGCAGGCTGGGCCCATTAGGCAGGGCCTCGATGGGTCCCCCACCCTCCTCCTTGCCTCTTTGCATACTCAGCCCTGAGGTCCGGCCCAGCCCCCTCATCCTCACCCTAAGCCTCAGCATCTAGCTTATTCCTTTTTCTCTCCTCCAGGGATGCCCCAGGTATCCCTCCACCAGCAGGGATCCCAAGCCCCTGGCTTCCCTCCAGACTCACACCACCCTCCACCCCAACCTGGAAGACCTAATTCTGGACTTACACTCTCAGGGCCAAAGGAAGATCCTGCTGTGGAGGTGGGGGCAGGGGGAAAAGGTTTATTCCCTAGGGAGAAGGTTGGATCTTTAGGCCCTGGTGTAGTGAGGCTTAGGTCAAAGAGGTAGGACATGACTGACTCCATGGCTCCCTGTGAGAGCCACAGGGGCCAGAGAGGAGGTTCATTCCTAGTGAGCAACCTTCCCTGCCAGGGGCAAGGGCTCACAGCAGGGTTAGAAGGGGGAGGAACAAGGCCTCAGCCCTCCCCACCTGCTGCAGCCACCCCCTCCCCAGATGGCCCCCTCTTTTGTGCAAAGGCACACAAAGGACAAGGGGCCCAGGCCGGCCTGGCCATCTGCTCCCAGCAGCCTGAAGGCTCTTAAAGAGACAGCACCCCCTCCCTTCTGCCCTGGGGCTATGGGGTGCTGCTGTGCCACAGGATTGGGTCACAGCTGTACCCCAGATCCCACCCACTCTTTCCTGGCTCCCTGAGTTCCCATATCAGGACTTATCCTTCCCCAGGCCTGGGGTGCAGAGGTGCCATGTGGCCAGAAACCTGGGGTATGGGAAGGGAGACAAGAGGCAGCCCAGGGCCAGCCCCCCTCTCCTCCAGCCTGAGGCTGCGGAAGGGCCCAAAGCAGCTTGGTAGCCTGGCGCTAGAACAGGAATCCCTAACCTCCCTGAGGCTACCTGCAAGCTTGGCAAGGAGAGCTGAGGTCTCCCTGGAAAGCCCTCCCCACCATTTTGGTTGAGCCCCACTCATCCTCCCACTGGGAGGGGCCTCAGTGCCTTTTCCTTGAGAGCTGCCGCCTGGACGGTAAGCCTCAGCCGGTCAGCCTCAGCCGGTCATCAGGGTGCCTGTGTTTCCTGCACTCTTCCGGATAAGGAGACTGAGGCTGGGTCCCCACACAGGCCTCTGCCTGACCTCTTCCTCCTCTCCTAGGCCAGAAGAGGTCCCTTACCCCTCAGGAAGCTAGGCGTGCATGGCCAAATGCGCTTGGTGATTGGCCACACTGTTCCAATCACAAAAGCGCTTGATTGGTGTGATTGTGTCAGTGGATTCTCTGCTCCGTTCCCAGCACCTGGCATACAGTAGGCACTCAGCATTTGCTGATGGAATCAAGTCAGGAGCCCACGGAACCTTGCTCTCCACCCGTCTCTTCTGCACTCTGCCAGTCAAGCACCTGGCCTCCTCCTTCAAGGTGAAGCAGAGGGGACAAAGGTTGCACAGGGATGCTGGGAAAGAAAAGGAGGGTGACCTTGGGTGAGCCACCACCTCCCCTCCTCCCAAAGGCGGGGGCAGCTCCAGCCAATCCCAAACCCACCAGCCCTGCCAGACAGACTGGGACTGTCCCCAGTGAGGCTGTCCCTTGTGGTGTAGTGCCTGGGACCCCAGCCAGGCCCTCAGTTGCCACAGCCAAGGGGCTGAACTAGGGGAGGGAGGCGAGCGGTCAGGCCTGAGGTGAAAGAGGGAGGGTGGTAGGAGCTAGGCGGACACCTGGCTGAGCTCTCTATCTTGGGGCCTGGGAGTGCGCCCCTCAATGGGAGTGGGGGAGGGGAAGCCGGAGGAATGGAGGAGGTGACTGCGGAGCCCAGGGAGCTCCTGCTGGCCCTGCTCAGTGCTGCCCAGACAGGAATTCAGCCGCTCCCTGTCCTCATGCCCACTGGGGCCCCCTGACTGTGTGGCCCAGGGTGCTACCCTCCCATTTCTGGGCCCTCCTGGGGATACCGTGGCCTTCCCACCCGCTTCCAAGGTAGCAGTCTGGTGCTTGGGGGAAGGACAGCAGAAGCCAGCTGAGGTCAGCAAGGAGACCCCAAGCTTCCTGACACCCACGCTGAGGAAAGGTGAGTACTTGAGCCAAGCAGGAACTGGAAGGAAAGGTCAACAAGACCTCAGGTGACAAAGACAGAAAGGCGACAGTGACCTCCCCGGGCTCCATGAGGGGGCCGCCTCGGTCTCTCCGGTAGCTGGGAAGGGGGTCTCCCCTCACCCTTACCTGGGCAACAGCTGCGCCCTCTGGCGGTGGCAGCACGGACCAGCGGGGTCCCACCTCAGCCTGGGCACAAATGTTCTCTCAGGGAGGCTGAGCCTGGCACCCCAGTGCCTGTACCATGCAAGTCCTGTCTCAGAGCCACCCAGAACCTCCCAGAGCAAAGTCACATGCAGCACAGGCCCCTAGAGACATGACAGTGGAGACACAGGAACAACAGGAGTGTTCAGGACAAAGGCAGGCCAAGGAATTCAGATCTAGGGAGAGTGCAACTCACTGTGTGTCCTTAGTTGAGTTACTTGGCCTCTCTGAGCCCCAGTTCCTCCATCTCTAAAAGGGAATGATAATCCTGACCTCATTAAATATTAGGACGATCCAATGAGGAAATGTAGTTAAGAACATCCATCCAGGGGCTGGAGAGGTGGCTCCGCGGTTACAGCCCTTGGCTGGCATGCGCAAGGACACGGGTTCTAACCCCAGCACCACGCATATAACGAAGTGTTGGAGCAATGAAAGCCACATGAAAAACTAAACAAAATTGATTTTCTCAGTGTCCCTCTGTCTTTAAAAAAAATTTAAAAATCCGTTGAGCCTGGCACAGTGGTGCACATCTGTAATCCCAGCAGCTCTAGAAGTTCAGGCAGGATTGCAAGATCAATGCCAGCCTCAGCAACTAAGCAAGGCCCTAAAGAACTTAGTGAGACTCTGTCTCAAAATACAAAATAAAAAAGGTCTGGGGAGTGTTGGAGCGGTGGCTCAGTGGTTATGGCACTTGACTGGCATGCATGAGGATGTGGGTTTGAACCCCAGCACCACTTACACAACTAAGTGTCAGCAAAGCAGAGATCACATGAAAAAATAAATAAAATTGATTCTCTCTTTCTCACTCCCCTCACTCTTTTTCTTTTACAAAATTTATTTAAAGAGAGAGGGAAACAGTGAGAGAGAATAAAGTTTGTTTGGTTTTTCATGTGGCTTTTGTTGCTCCAACACTTCATTGTGTACGTGGCGCTGGGGTTCGAACCCACATCCTTCACGCCTGCCAGGCAAGCTCTAAAACTGCTGAGCCACTGCTCCAGGCCCTCTTTCTCTCTTAAAAAAAAAAAAAAAAAAAAAAAAAAAACTCTGGGGAAGTAGCTCAGTGATAAAGCATCCTGGGTTCTATCTGCAGTACAAAAAAAAAAAAAAGGCATGCACCAATTCTAGTTTGTTTGTGAAGCTAGGGTCACGTCTTAAGCACCCTGACAGGGTCCCCTCTGCCCGTGGCTCACTGCTACCTGAAGCAGCCATGTGCTATGGACCAGCTCAAGGCCATCCCCACTTTGGACTTCTTGGTCCAACCTCTGGGACAAGAAGTTCCTCCTCCATGACATCAGACGGTTGACATCCTCCCTCCAGCCTTGCCAACAACGCCAGATTCCTTCCAATCCATTATGCACACATAGCTGAATACAGATTTTTTGTGTGTGTATGTGTGTGTTCTAGGGTGGAACACAGGGACACTTTATCACTCAGCTACGTCCCCAGCCCTTTTTACTTTTTATTTTGAAACAGGGTCTTACAAGTTACCTCGAACTTGTGATCACCCTGCCTCAGCTTTCTGACTTGCTGGGATAGTAGTTGTGCACCACCTTACTGGGCCCTGATTCTTTTTTTTTTTTTTTAAGAACGAGGAATAGTGAGAGAGAGAGAATCAACCTTATCTAGTCCCTCATGTGGCCCTTATTGCTCTGACACCTCGCTGTGCATGTCGTGCTGGGGTTCGACCCCATTTCCTGGCACATGGCAGGCAACCACTCTCCAGCCCCTGGGCCCTGATTCTTAAATACCACTTCAGTCACATCCCACTCTTGCTCAGTAACCTTCCATGGTTCCCAATTGCCTTCCAGGCAAAGCTGTCCTCTCCCAGCCCAATACTCAAGGGTGTTCTAGCCTGTGTCTGATCCAGCTACAGGTCTGCTCACCATCATCCCCTGAGCTGCACCTGATACCCCAGAATCACCTGATACCCCAGAATGCCCCACTCACCCTGCAAACCCTGGCCCCACCTCCTCCCCATAGTCCTCCTTTGCTGCTGCCACCCCACCCTCTGTGTGGCTCTTGGCATATGACCTTGCCTCTCACTTCCAGACAGAATTGAGACCATCTGGGAGGACCCCCTTCAAGACTGACCTCACCCAGGCTTCATATCCCCCCACCGATGGCCCTGCAGTGCCTTGTCCCCATCACCTGCTCCCTCATGATTGTCTGCCCCTGAGCACACAGAACACTGCTTCAGCCCTGCCATCCTAAGTCACATACTCCCACCTGTGCCCCACCCTAAATACACCCCATGCTGCGCGCCCCCTGCACCTCTGTGTACCCTAACTGCCCCTTTTGGCTACAGCTGCTGCTGTCTTAAAAAAAAAATTCCCCCAAGCTGGGCTTCTGGAGTTATTCACAGGCCTCTTTCCTTGTCCCCATCTTCCATGCACTCCCCAACCCCCTGCCGTGTCACTTCAGCCTAACCACTCCACACAAAGTGGCCCTGCCAAGGTCACAAGCGGTTCTGCTATCTCTAAACCCAAAGACGCTTCTGTGGGTATTGGCCTCACTCAGCCTCTGGGCGGGACTGGAGAGGGAGGGCCTCATGCGCACCGGTCTCCGCTGGCCCCCATTCTGGGTGGCCTTCTGTGAGTCCTTAGGGCTCAGTCCACATCCCTCAATTTCTCAAACTGTGCTCTATGACACCCCTAGCCTCCGGATCCCCATGTCCAACTGACTGCCATTTGGACTCAGGGTTAGCTGGGTATCTGTGGGATCTGTTGAAAAGTGATCTCAGAATCTTATCTCCAAATGACCAGTAGGCATCCCCCAGCTCTCCTTCCTGCCACGTCTCAAAGGAAACTTGGAATGCCCCTCCACCCTCCCTCTTCTTTACTTCCAGATCCATCCATCAAATTCCTGCCAAGGCATGTCCCCCATTGCCAACCTCATCCTCATTCCACTTTTTTTTTATTTATTTATTTAGAGACAGGGTCTTGCTGAGGGTATCATTGAATTTCCATAAATGGCTTTGAACTTGGAATCCTCCTACCTCAGCTTCCCAAGTAGCTGGGATTAAAGGCAGGTGCCACCATGTCATGTTTTTTATTTTTATTTTTTATTCTTTTTGGTACCAGGGATTGAACCCAGATGTGCATAACCACTGAGTCACATTCTCAGCAAGGCCCCCACCCCAATTTTTTTAAGGAGACAGAGAATCAATTTTAATTTATTTTTTCATCTGGACTTTGTTTCCCCAATATTTAATTGTGTATGTGGTGCTGGGGTTTGAACCCGTGTCCTTGTGCATGCCAGGCAAGCACTTCATTCACTGATCCACCCCTCCAGCCCTCCTCAGCCCTTTTTATATTTTATTTTGAGACAGGGACTCACTAAGTTGCTTAGGGCCTTGCTAAGTTGCTGAGGCTTGCTTTGAACTTACGATCCTCCTGTTTCAGCCTCCTGAATCACTGGGATTACAGGCATTCATCACCGAATAAGGCTTCTATCCCAGTATTGAAAGAGCAGGTCTCAACTGACCTCCCTGCCTCCTCCTTTGCCCTCCTGTCATCTGTCCCTTATTCAACAGCCAAACCAGCAAAAAGTCCTCTGCTTCTCACTAGCCCTGGATTACATTCAAGCCCCTTGGCATGATTTATCTCCTTCTTCAAAATCTGTTCCCCTAACACCCGTGTCCCTTTCCCTTTTCTTGTGTAGGGAATCTGTGTGGTGCAGCCGGCTTGATGCCCCCTCACTGTCAGCTTTCCCTGAGACCCTGGACACCATGATTGGTTCAGAAGTGGCCTAGGGACCTGTATGGGCCCAATCAGCTTGCTGCAAATATGAGACAAAGACCAAAAGACTGAGCCCCGAAGCTCTGGCTGCTGTCTTTATATTCAAGAAAAGTCAGCTTCGCAGAGGGGACGCGATAGAAGAAGTTGCGCACCTATAATCCCAGCAATTTAGCAGTCTGAGGCAGGCAGATCGCAACTTTGAGGCTAAAATAAAATTTTAAAAAAGGCTGGAGGTCTGGAGCAGTGGCTCAGCAGTTACTGTGCTTGCCTGGCATGTGCGAGGACGCGGGTTCAAACCCCAGCAGTCACATACACAACAAAGAGAGCAACAGAAGCCCTATGAAAAACTAATGATATTGTAAAATTGATTCTTTCTCTCTCTCACTGTCTCTTTCTTTTTTTTTTTGGAGGTCTGATCTTATTTGTCATTCTTAAAAATTCTTACTTTTGGGCTGGAGCGGTGGCTCAGAGGTTTCGGCGCTTGCCTGGCAAGCACGGGGACCCGGGTTCAAACCCCAGCACCACGTACACAACTAAGTGTTGGAGCAACTAAGGCCATGTGAAAAACTAAATAAAGTTGTTTCTCCCTTTCTCTGTCTCTCTCACTGTCCCTCTCTCTTTAAAAAAAAAAAAAATTCTTACTTTTGCCTGGACTCAGTCTTAGCAGTGGAAGCTCTCAGAGAGGACAGCCTGGGTCTCTTGCGATCTGTTCCTGGCATTTTTCTTTGGCTTCTCTCATTGTCTTGGGCCAAAGGTTGGCATGTTCCGCAGCCCCTTCCTCGTCCTTCTAGGTGCACTGTTTCTTCAGAGTGATATGTGACACTTGTGTTGCAGGACACTCGGGGTCACTAGATGCTGAATCCTGGGGCTTTGGCCCTGGGTTTCTTGCGGTCTTTGTTTCAGGGTTTTCTGACAACACGCTGGCGGACATGATCTTCCTTAGAGAGGCTGAAAAGTCTGTGGATTCTGCTAGCTCTTTGAGGTCCCAGGTGACAAGGCACAGTGGTATCCGTAAGTCCAGGAATATCCTTTTCTCCCAGTAATCAAGTTGGCAATGCTCAGGTTGGCACCCACAGTACAACCTGAACAGACCTGCGCTTTCTCCAGCTCTCCTTGGTCTGTAACAGCAATGCCCCTTCCTCAATAGCAGGCCAACACGGCCATGGGTCAAGACACCCTGCTTCGTGGGGAAACCTCGTTTGTCATTCCCGCCACTGATTCGGGCCACTGTCCTTCTCTCTTTAAAAAAAAAAAAAAAGACAGTGAGAGAGAGAGAGACAGAGAGAGAGAATCACTATTGAGTTTTTCACGTGGCTTTCGTTGCTCTGACACTTAGTTGTGTACGTGGGTGCTACTTGCCAAGCCACTGCTCCAGCCCCCTCCTTTTTCTTTAAAAACAAAAAAAGCTAGGGATGTAGCTCAGTGGCAGGACACTGCCTAGCCTGCGTTGGGCCCTGGTTCAATCCTGAATAACACGCACCCACAAAGACGCAAAAGAATTCATTTCTCAGTGACAGCGTTGAGCCTCTTGACCAACCTCAGGTGAAGCCGCAGAACCTCTGAACCTTTTTGTGACATGAGCCAGGAAATTTCTGTTCTCTGGCTCCTTGCAACCACAACTTGGGGACTAGTCCATCTTTCAAAATTATTCTGTTAGGGCTTTGTGCCCTTCCCCCACTCTGGAGGAAGTCTGCTCTTTTCCCTATGCTTTACTTTCTATGCTTTCTATAATAAAACTTGTCTACTACGCTTGAAAAATAATTATTCTATTTATGGGGCTGGAGCGGTGGCTCTGTGGTTATGGTGCTTGCTCAGCATGCACGAGTACACGGGTTCAAACCCCAGCACCCACGTACACAACTAAGTGTCAGAGCAACGAAGGACATGTGGAAAACACAATAAAAATGGATTCTCTGTCTCTCTCTCTCTCTCCACTGTCCTCTCTTTAAAAAATAAAAAAATAAAAAAAATTTTTAAAGAAAATTATTCAACTTATACTTGCATGCTCCAAGTCCTCCCCTGTGTATTGGAGTCTTTATACCTGTGATTGCTGATTCCTGGAATGCAGCTCCTGCGTGTGTGTGTGTGTGTGTGTGTGTGCGCGCGCGCGCACCTGCGCAGCGTTGAGGATTGAGCCCGGGGCTCATACATGTTTGGCTAGCATTCTACCACTGAACTATGTCTCCAGCCCCCAGAGATTGAACCCTGCAGTGCTCAGCCACTGAGCCACATCTCCAACCCGTTTTATTTTTTATTTTGAGTCGGGGTCTCGCTAAGTTGCTCAGGGCCTTGCTCGCTTGCCGAGGCTGGCTTTGAACTTGTGATCCTCTGTCTTAGCCTTCTGAGTCACTGGGATTACAGGCATGCACCACCACACCTGGCTAGTTTTTGCTTTTCTTGCTGGTTAATTCTTATTTATCTCCCAAAAGATAAAGCCCAGGCATCATCTTGTCTAGACATCTGCCTGCTCCCACATCTCTCTCTCTCTCTTTTTTTTTTTTTTTTTTTTTACTTGGGATAGAACCCAGGGACACTCTACCACTGAGTGACTGACTACAACCCCAGACCTTTTTCGTTTTGTTTTGTTTTTGACATAGACTTAAATTGCCCGGGCTGACCTTGAGCTTGTGATCCTTCTTCCTCAGTCTCCTGAGTTGCTGGGATTACAGATGTGTACCACTACGACGGGCGCTCCCCATCACCATCTCACCACTACGGGAGCCATCTCTTCCAGGAGGCTGTGAGCCCGGAGACTAGGTGGCCTCTGTCTAATTCACCTGAGCATCCCCAGCTCTTTTTATTCGGCAGGGGGGTTTACTGTGACTGAACCTGGGAGTGCTTTGCCCCTGAATCACATCCTCAACACTTTTTATTTTTTCTTTTGAGACAGGGTTTCACTTCATTGTTTAGGACCTTGCTAGGTTGCTAAGGCTGGCCTTGAACTTGTGATCCTCCTGTCTCAGCCTCCTGAGTTGCTGGGATTACAGGTTTGTGCCACCCTGATTTATCGATACATTACAGTTATACGTATTAGTGGGATTCATTGTTACATCTTTGTACATGCACACAATATAACAATTTAATTTGGTTAATTTCTTTCCCAGTACCTCTCTTCATCCCCAGCAACTGGTATACAGTAGGTACTCAGTCAATGGCTGCTGAGAGAGTAAGCCTTAGTTATCCCAATCACCACTTCCCCTGGAAAGCACCCCCCCAATCCAGACTGCCCCAGTCCTTCTCAATTGCCCTGCCCTCTCACTCTGCCAATCTTCCACTGATTTTACCTACACATTAGGAGCCCCTTCAAGTCAAAAGGTTTGCTATAATAATAGAGATAAGAGTGGAAACTGCATGTCCTGGCACATACCTGTAATCCCAGCGACTTGGGAGGCTGAGGCATGAGGACTGAAGGTTTAAGGCCAGCCTCAGCAATTTAGCAAGGTACTAAGAAATTTAGTGAGAGGCGGCTGGAGTGGTGGCTCGGCAGTTATAGCATCTGCCTGGCCTGTTCGAGGATGTGGGTTCCAACCCTAGCACCATGTGCACAACAAAGTGTTGGAGCAACGAAAGCCATGTGAAAAACTAAATAAAATTGATTCTCTTTCTCTCTCACTGTCCTTTTCTCTTTAAAATATTAATTAATTAATTAATTAATTTAAAAAAATTTAGTGAGAACCTGTCACAAAGTTTGAAAAAGGGATGGGACCATGGGGCTGGAGTGGTGGGTCAGTGGTTTTGGAGCCTTCCTTGTATGCGCAGGGATGCAGGTTCGAATCCCAACACTGTACACAACAAAGTGACAGAGCAATGCAAAGCTAAATAAAATTGATTCTCTCTTTCTCTTTCACTGTCCCTCTCTCTCTTTAAAAAAAATAAAAAGGGGGGCTGGAGCGGTGGCTCAGCGGTTTCGGCGCTTGCCTGGCAAGCACGAGGACCTGGGTTCAAACCCCAGCACCATGTACACAACTAAGTGTTGGAGCAACTAAGGCCATGTGAAAAACTAAATAAACTTGTTAAAAAAAAAATAAATAAAAAAAATAAAAAGGGCTGGGACTAGGCATGGGGGTGCACACCTGTAATCCCAGCCCCTTGGGAGGGTGAGACAGGAGGATGGTAAGTTAGTTGAAGACCAGGCTCAGCAACTTAGAAAGACCCAAAGCAATTTAGTGAGACCCTGTCTCAAAGTGAAAAATATAAAGGGCTGGGGATGTGGTTAAGCATGCCTGGGTTCAATTCCCAGTACCCAAACAGAAAAAGAAATAAGAATGGATGTCAAGTGCCTATTTATTTTTATTTTTCATAACTATAGCTCCAGACCCTAATTAGTACAAAAACATAGTAGGCACCTAATAACTACTGTTGAATAAATTAATAGATGGACAAACAGGTGAACTGAAAGTTTCACACAGGAAGGAGAAAAAGGGGGGCCCACGTCATCCAATTAGAACCCACCTCCTCAAGTTTCCACCACTTTGAAATAGCAAACTCATAAAGTCATAAATCCATCAGTGGCTTAATCCAAACATGAGCTCAGAGCCAGAAAGATCCAATTACCTTCCTCTGAATGCTGCTATGTTGGGGGACCAAGCCTTCAACACATACATTTTGGGGGTACATTTCAGATCCAAACCACAAACAAGTCTTTTCCCTCTCTTCTGCCAAGATATTTTGTTTGTTTGTACCGGGGATTGAACCTGGATGTGCTAACCACTAAGTGACATCTCTAACCTTTTTTTTTTTTTTTAAAGACAGGGTCTTCCTAAATTGCTATCTCAAAATAACAAAAAAAAAAAAATATATATATATATATAAAAGGGCTGGGGAGCCAAGCATGGTGATGCATTCCTGTAATCCCAGCGATTTGGAGGCTGAGGCAGGAAGATCTCAAGTTCAAATCCAGTCTCAGTAAATTAGCAAGGCCATAAGCAACTTAGTGAGACCCTGTCTCAAAAAAATAAAATGGGGGGCTGGAGCGGTGGCTCAGTGGTTTTGGCGCTTGCCTGGCAAGCACGAGGACCC
>PVKS010021217.1:0-35591 GCA_004027875.1 Aplodontia rufa | reverse complement strand
GTCCTGTCTGGTGTGGTCCTGGCTGGTGTGGTCCTGGCTGGTGTGGTCCTGGCTGGTGTGGACCTGGCTGGTGTGTTCTGTCTGTGCCTCTCTTGCTGGCTCCATGCTCCATACATGCTCAGGGGACATGACCTGAGGTCACAGTTGAGGGTGGCCTCGGGGTACCCATGTGGACCTTGAAGTCAGGTGTGCTGTGGGGTTCATTGTCAGCAACTGTTGCTGGCTCTTGTCAGGGGCTGTGTGGTGTTTGCATCACACTCACACCAGGTGTCTGAGATGTAAAGGGTGTGTGAGTGGGTGTGTATGGTGTGTGAGGTCTGTGGGTGCACATGTGTACCCATGTCCGTGTGCTCCCCTGTGGGCCCTGTGCATGTTAGGCACATGCGTTTGTAGGGTCAGGTACATGTGTGGCAGGGGAGCCCATTTTGTGCCTGGCTACAGATCATCCCTCAGGTCGCAGGGCTATGGGTGCCTGTCCTGCAGGCCACAGGGATAGCTGTTAGCATGGTGGAGCTGAGAATCCAAAACCGTGAGCCTCAGGGGCTGAGCAGCCAAGCCTCCTTCTTGGTACCCCACCACAGGCTTAGCAATGTGTGGAGTAGAGGGTGATCCGGAACAGCATGGTGTATCAAGGGAGGAGGCCTAGAGCTGCCAGGGTGGACCAGGATGTGCTTACACGCCAGCTTCTGGCTGAGCACAGGCTGCTCCTAGTCCTGAGCTCTACTTGCTCGTCCCTGGACTGGGCACCAACATAGGCCCTTGTCAGGCTGTGTGCTGTGGGAGGGGTCTTTATTAACGGGATAATCTGTGGCCTTGAGACATTTAAGTTCCTCTTCTACTTGGCTTACTCGCCCATCTGAGAAAGCTCTGGGGCCTGAGGCTGCATCCCTTCGCCCTCTACTGCTTGACCTCTCACTCTTCCCCCAGATGGCAGAGCCAACGCCTCAGGGACATGGGGATAGTCCAGGAAGACCTCCTGTTCCCACTGCAGGGGGATCACTGCAGAGCGTGGGTCATGTGTTAGTGGAGGCACCAAGCCCATAGCCACATGGGCCACATGAGAAACAAGTTCAAAGATAAACTGCTGTGGCTGGAGTGGTAGCTTGGCAGTTACAGAGCTTGCCCAGCATGAGTGAGTACATGGGTTTAAACCCCAGCACCATGTACAACTAAGTGTCAGAAGAAACAAAGCCACATGAAAAATTAAATAAAAATTGATTCTCTCTTTCTCTCACTGTTTCTTTCTCTTAAAAAAAAAAAGATAAATAGCTGCTGAAGGATTCTAAGAGCTGGTAAGCTCAGGGTCAGCACACTGGCCAGCATATTCCCAGTACCCTCCCCCAAAAGGACTTCAACATGGTGGAGAGCAGATCTGAGATCCAGCCTGGATAGCTTGGCTGGTGTTGTCTTGAGCAGCTCAGGGACAGGACTGCTGGGGCGAGGCTCCGCTCAGGGAGGGGACCACCAGGTGAGCTCCACTCAGGGAGGGGACTACCAGGTGAGCTCTACTCAGGGACGGGACCACTAGGTGAGGCTCTGCTCAGGAAGGGGACCATTGGGGTGAGGGTCACCCTTGAGGCTCTGGAGAGCAAGACCAGCAAGGACTGAGGTTCTGGTAGAGACCACCTACCTCCGTGCAGAGGTTCTGTCTGGACACAGCAGTTGATACTTGATGGTGAGTGCTGTCTGCATTTGCTGATGCCCTGCATTCAGCTGTGGGAACGCTGTGTGAGCCTAAGGGAAGCCAGGCCAAGAGGGACTGGGAGCAGGACTCCCCTGGGATCCTCCTGGATGCTCATCCCAGGAGGTGCTGCCTCTGCTGGGACGGTCAGGTTTAGATTCCAAGTCACTGGCAGTGGTGTGGTCTCTCTCCTGGTGGCAGGCAAGGCACCTGTCCCTGAGAGCCACCAGCTGTGGCCGACCTTGCTGTGGAGGGTCTGCAGGTCCCTTTGGTCAGGTCCTGGGCTCTTCAGATCTGGTGTGATGGTCATCTGGGCTGATTGGTAAGACTGACAGTCCTAATGTGCAGGCCCTACCTTAACTCCTCCCCACAACTTCCCTCTACTCCCAGTGTGGTCAGAGTCCCCAGGAATCACCCCTTTCCCTTGCGACTGGCTGTAGAGGCCCTTTTCCCTTTGCTCCCTGGCTCCTCTCTCCATTGGAGATGCAGGGTCTTGTTTCTTCCAAACACATGGTCTGCTTCAGGCAGGACAGGGGACATTCCAGAGCACGGCAGTGAGCTGGGCCTGCACTCTGTGGACACAGGTAAGAGGTGTATGGAGCGATGGAGTAGCCAGGCAGGACTGCAGCATCAGGAAGTGAGAAGGGGAAGCTCTGCCGTGGAGCTGAGTCAGCCTCCTGAACAAATGCTGCCCTCAAATGAAATCCATGGGAAACAGCCAGGCAAAAGGGTCGGGCACAGAGAGCACACTGACACTGTACCCAACAGCCTGGCCATTGTTGCCTGAGGAACTGGAGCATCTATTCAAGGGCCAGCAGACCCCCGCCCCTGGGGAGACCGAGGATATCACTCAAACTGAGAGAAACCTTGGAACCAGCTGAGGGCCTCTGTAATGGAAGGCCGGAACTTCTGTCCTTAGGGTAGCCCCAAATGCTGCCCTTGAAATTTTCATGGAGTAAAAATAAACAAACAGACAGACAGGGACAGAGAGCAAACACAGACGCCAGAAGCTGTGCTGCTATGTGGGTGTAGGCTGGTTATCCGTGGGCTCTGCACCCAGGGGCCATTCCATCAGAGACCTTAGCAGGGAAGTGATCTACACTGGTGAAGACCCCAGGACAGCAGAGGCTGGATGCTCACACTGCCCCTCCTCAGCCACCCTGTCCCCCTTAGACTAAACTTAGAGCCAGTCCCTCCAGCAAGGACATGCTGGTAAGCCAGGGAGCTCACCTTTGGACTCGTCCCTCCAGGGCTGAGTGGATCTGTCCCTGGGCCTTTATCACAGTGTCCCAGGTGTGTGGTCTCTGCAGCAAGCGCCTCAATTCCACCCTCTTATATGGGTTTGGGGACACAGGCACTGGGCATCAGTTCAGTCTTGGGAAAGACGAGCTGCCATCTGCCTGGCATCTCCGCAGGCACAGCCTGGCTCTGGCAGGCAGCCATTGGCAGCGCAGAGACCTGGATAACAGCATGGGAGATTATGTTCCTGGCAGCCAACAGAACATGCATCTCGTCTTTTACGAGCTGCTCTGGAGAGCCTCCAGGTTGGTGCTGCTGCATGTGGGTCCCCACCCTGTCCCTGGTCACAGGCCTGCATCTCGGGGCAACCTTAGGATGCAATAGGAATGTGCTGCTGGGCCACAGCAGACTTGGCCCTGCCAGGCAGCCTGCCCTGAGGGTGGTGTGTTGCTCTTGTCCTTGCACCGTCTATCCATCCCTTGTGGAAAAAAATGTCATACACAGTGGGGTGTGGTAGCTCTGGCCTGGAATCCCAGCAGCCCAGGAAGCTGAGCAGGAGGACTACAAATTCAAAGCCAGCCTCAGCAACTTGGCGAGGACCTAAGCAACTTACCAAGACCCCATCTCAAAATAAAAAATAAAAAGGGAATGAGAAGGAGGGAAGATAGAGAGGGATCTAGGGAGATAATCAATGATGTAGCATAGTCTTTACTCCTCTTGAGAAGCAAATTAATACTCATGCAATCATTTAATTCTGGAAAATTCACTACATATATATAAAACTGTTATAGGGAAACAAGAGAATCAAGAGAGTGGGGTGTGGGCAACATGGGAGTGACTTTGAATTAGGATCCGGTGCATGTCATATTGTTACTTTATATGCATTTATGTTTGTACAACAACTCAACTCCTTAATAAAAAAAATTAAAAGAAAGAAAAAGGGTTGGGGATGTGGCTCAGTGGTTAAGCATCCCTGGGTTCAATCCCTGGTACAAAAAAAAAGAAAGCCAACAAAAAAGTTCTGTTTCACAGTATTTCTACACATGGAAACACATGCATGTCCTTACACAACATACGTGTACATGTGTGTGATGTAATTGCTTAGAATATCTCTCTGCTCTATTTGTGCATATACATTAAAAATAAGTTATGAATGATGATGCAGCTATTACTGAGGGAAACCTAAGTGCACCCTCGGGTGACTCAGGCATCACTGATGTTGCAGCCTCACAGCAGCACCTCATTAGTCCCCCACTGGCTCTGCTGGGGGTCATACTTCTGTCATGACTAAGACAGTTGCCAGGTGACTCTGCAGAGACTGCATCTTCTGCTGACGTTTGCTTGGGCCTGCAGACGCCCACAGGGGCTTGGCCTCCCATCCTAGCTAGCTGCCTGCAACCTTTGGGGCAGAGTCTGCTCAGCTCTGCACAGCACCTGTGGAACAGTGCAGAGATGTTTTGCGCACAGCTGTGACAGGGAAAGCTCGGCCTAGACTTGCCTATCAGGGCTGAAGATGTCCACCAGCATTCACGGCCAGACCGGGAGGGACTGAAGAGAGGGGAACAGAGTTCCCGGGAGGTCTCTGCTGGTTCCTCTTGTCAACCTATCCGCCTCCCTTCTCTGTGACCCCTCAGCCACTGGAGCTGAGAAGCTGGTTGTAAGCAAACCCCTGCCCACTCCCTGGCCATTCAGTAAAATCTTTCCTTGCCTCAATCCTCGCCTCTCGGGCACAAGCTTTCCCACGGATTGAGCTTCTGACCCTGGGCTTGCTAATGTGACTGCAAATGGACAGCGATAGGTCTACGCTGCAGCTATGTGCCCACTCATTTAAAACCTCTGTTTGTCTCTTCTGGTACACATCCCTCATCTGCAGGTTCCAGGTCTATGGAATAACCAATGAAACGGAGAATCTTCAGAAGAAAAACTGTCCAAGTGAGAGCTCTGCTGTCACCGTTCCCGAAGCAACGGCTCCAGCAACAGGACTCTATTTGAAACCAGACTAGGAATTGTTTATGTGCATTCTAGTTAAGACATTGTTTGCATTTTGCCCACGTCCTGAGACTTCCCATGACACTGATTTTAAAGGTGGTGGGCTTCTTAATATTGTAGAAAAAATTTCTAGGCAGCACAGCATTCAGGCAGTGGCATGAGTATTGCTGACAGCTTTTAGTTAAGTTTATTGTGATAAGCAGGAGCAGAAAGCAGAACAGAAAAATCTGAAAAACTTGCAGTTTGGCCATAAAACTGTGTAAAAGTGGGACAAGGAATGTATGGGTTTTAAAGACATTACATCCATTAAAGAGACACCAAAGACTTCGCTCAGAGACAATGGACAGATGGCTGAAGGGCAGCTCTGGAACTGGTAAGACCACACCCATCTCAGGCTCAAGAGAGTAAAAGTAAAAATTCCTTTGAGAAGAGACCAGTGGGGCACCTTGCTCACACAGGGCAGCCTAGGAAGTGATTTCACCTTGCTCAGGCACTCAGGCATTCAGAGGCTGCTGTAGCCTTGGTCCCTGGAGGCTTGGCTACTGCTCAAGGTGGCTGCAGACCTTAGTGTAAACCACATGGTGCTGGTTCTGCAGGATTGCAGGATGCTGGAGTGAGGGGGTGATGGAAGTTTCCCCTGAGATCTCAAAGAAAGGCCTGGGGGACCAGGCAAAGTGCAGCAGGGTCAGAGTCCCTAGGGCAGCCTCTGAGAGGGTGATGAATGGAGACATGAGGAGGAAGCCAGAGCTGCAGTGGAGACCCCCGAGATTAAGAAATGCCAGTGCCGTAGAAAGTCTTCCAAGGACGGATGCAGGCATTGAGGTGAGACAAGCCAAGAGAGAGGCCATGTGGGCTGCACCCAGCAAGGCCACACGATGCCACATGCCCCAGATGCTGGACATGGAGCAGAGGGATAGAGCTACACAGGCCCTCTGTGGAGAGCAGCACGATGCCACGTGCCCCAGATGCTGGACGTGGAGCACAGGACTTGTTTGCCCAGCTGGATTCCAGTCTTGCTTTGGTTCCATCCCTTCTTTCTATTTCTATTTCTCCCTGGGGAATGGAAATGTTTACTTTGTGCCAGTATATATCAGAAATATATGCTTTTATCTTTATAGGGGCTCACACTGAGAGTTTGACTTTAGTGTCAGAGACTTTGAACTTGGACTCTTGGGAATCCTGGAACTGTTGAGACTGTGTGGGCTTTGGAAATGGCTAAATGCATTTTGCATTATTGATGGGCAGGAGCTTCTGGAGGCCAGGGGCAGAATGTGGTGCTTTAGATGTGAGATATTCCCCAAAAGCGCATGTGTGAGACAGTGAAAGAAAGTGTAGAGGTGAGATGCTTGGGTTATGAGATCCTTAATCCAGTCAGTGCCTTGATCCCTGGTGAACTGGGTGGTGACTGCAGGCAGGTGAGTGTGGCTGGAGGAGCTGGGTCCCTGGAGGCCCTTTAGGGTTTATATTTTGTCCTTGTTGAGCAGAGCTCTCTCTCCACTTCTTGGTGTGTTGTCTTGAGCTTCTGTCCTCCGCCACTCTCTCTGCCTCACCTCGAGCCCTGAGGAACGGAGTCGGCCATCTGTGGACCGAGACCTCTGAAACCATGAGCCACACAATTGCTCTTGTCTGGTCTCTTGATCACAGCAGTGACAGAGCTGCCTACATCCCCCACCACTGCACCGTCTCACAGAAGTGGAAGCACCAGGCCAGAGCCTCCTTAGGGAGGCCGGTGAGCACTACGAAAGGGTAGCTGGTGCATGGACAGCCACATTTCTCTGAGGACAGGAGGTGCTTGCGGGCAACTCGACACAGTGCCCACCCCAAGCCAGCTGGAGGGTGCTGCCTCCACCCCTGGCTGGCCAGCCAGTTCCCTCACTACTGAATGCCTGCATGCAGAGCCAAGGCATTGAGTCCTAAACCTCCTAGGACCCCTGAACCTCAGCCAGCTCAGGCTCAGCCCCTCAGGGTGGCACTGTCCCCACACAAGTCCCTGAGAAGTCACTGGCTCACTTCTGGTGGAGTGGAAGGGATCAGAGGGCTGGTTCTGGGGAATTCCTTAAACTCCCTTTCTCAGGGTCAGCTTCTCAGGGGCTAGGGGATGGAGGCATCTTGGGGCCTTCAAACTGTCCACTGAGACTGCCCACGGGTCTCCTGCAGACATCCCAGTGCACCTCACTGGCCCTGGGATGAGGACAGCTTCTGAGGGTCCCCTACCTCCTGCATGCAAAGGTGGCATGTGGAGATGGAGGAGCCAGGTGGCACTCACTTCCAGAGGTCCTCCCTATGTCCCCACACCTCAGGGCGACTCAGCAAAGCAAGCAAGGAGGCAGGCAGGAGGGTACCTCAAGAAGGCCAGGCTCTTGAGCAGCATCCTTCCTAGAGAAGGGGATCCTCCACCCCTGGGCCACCTGGAAGGGGACAGGAGGTCATCTTACGGTGTCAGTTTTAGGGGTGATGGTTACTAATTGCCAAACCATAATAAAGTTGTATTTGGATGAGAACGGCATCCCAACCCCAAACCCTTCACCCACACATCTGTGGTTAGTGAAGGCCACTTTCTGAAGGTACAGCCTATTTCTCAGCAGCACACTGGAAGCTCAGAGCATGGGACTCTGGGGTCTGGCTCCCCTAACAGCAATGGAAGATCAGTTAGGGCCTGGTGAGCTGACGTTGCTAGGGTCTTCCCTGCTGACTGAAAGGAGGCCAGGGTGCCACTGACCCCCAGGTTGTGGGAGGCAGGTGCTCAGGTTGCAGCCCCTCCTCTGCCTGGAGCTGAGAAGGGTCCTGCAGGCTCAGCCTTCCAGAGTGGATGGGGGTCCCAGCAGGGCCTCTGGGCCACTTGGCTGATGCCAGGGGCTGCAGCTTCTCAGCATCATGACCTTGCCTGGTGCCAGTGGACACACTGCCCTGCTGTCCCAGTCAGACTTCCAGGCGAATCAGCAAACCATGCAGTGCAGTCCTGTGCTTACGTGGTGCAGGGAGTTAAATTAGCAGAAGACTCGAGGGAGCCCATCTCAGTCAGACCTCGGAAGGAAAAGCACCTTGGACCAGGGAGCCAGAGGGAAAAGACTCTTGGGATGCCTGACCCTGACAAGTGTCCCTTCTAGGTGGTTTCTCATAGTGCCCGAGTTGCTCCTCAGCAGGGCGTCTGGAGTCAGTGGGCACATGGTTTCCAGGGTTGAGCTGTCTGGAACACTTTGTGGATGGAATTTCTCTGCTGTGTGATGACGAGTTTGCCTGTGGAGTTGTGGTGGTCCTCGGTTGCAGTTTGGTTGTTGAATGGTTGAGTACAGATAAGGGGCCCCAGGCAGCCAGCCCCCATCCACCAGCACAGAGAGGAGAAGGCATTGTGGGGTGTCAGCGGCAGAGGTGCACAGGGGCTGGACTCTTTCAATTATGGTTCCTGGGTGCTCACTGTTAGTTCAGAGCCCTTATTCTCTGGTGTGGTGTTGGGGGGACAGCTGGGAGAGGGGTCTACAGCCCACAGGTCCAGCCATTCCCAAAGGGATATCAGACAATTGGCTGGGGCTCGTAGCTGCTATGGGAAAGCTTTTCGGTGGAAATCTCAAGTGTGGGGCTGGGGTGTGTGGCTCAGTGGTGGAGGGCTTGTCTAGCATGTGCAAGGTCCTGGGTTCCATCCTTAGCCCAAACTACAAAAGCAAAACCCCCAAATAATAAGCCTTACATCTGAGTTTTTAGGCAAGGCATCCAGATTTTAAGTGCTATTATTTTAAAAAAAATTTTAATTAATTTATTTTTATTATTAGTTCAGCATGTTCTTACATATTGAAGGGATTCATTGCTACACATTCACACATGCACACATAATGATAACATAACTTGAGCCCAATCCTTATCCAGTATCTCACCTCCTTGGCCCATTCCCCACTCTCTTTTTCCAATATAATTCCCCCTATTACATATATAAATGTCCATATACATGGATATTAATTTTTGAGTTTTCAGGATTCAAATGCCTGCTTGAGTATGATTTGGCTTCTCAGGGGAGTTAAGTGCACCATACAGAATTAATAACTCCCCTTTGTCCTCTCTCATGACCCTCCCTGTCATCTTTTCCCACCCTCCTCCCATAACTATAGTTCCCCCAGATTATGTCACTTTGAATTTGATATGTATAGTAAATAAGCTTATCTAACTTACATCCTATCATTGGTTTTACTCTAGCCTACACAAATGAGAGAAAATATTTAACCTTTAAGTCTCTGGGTGTGGCTTACTTTGTTCAGCATGATTTTTTTCCATTTCCATTCCATTTACTTGCAAAAATCATGGCTTCATTCTTTTTTAATAGCAGAGTATAACTCTATTGAGTATATATATCTATATATCCATATCTATATATCTGTATCTATATATATATATCTGTATATATATCTCTATATCTCAATATATCTGTATATCTATATATCTATCATCTATCTCTCATCCATCTATCATCTATCTATATCTATCTATCATCTATCTATCTATATCTATCTATCATCTATCATCTATCTGTCTATCATCTCTATCATCTATCTATATATCTCACAGTTTTTGGATCCATTCACCCAGTGAGGGGCATCTGGGTTGATTCCACGATTTAGCTATTGTAAACTGAGCCGCTATGAACATTGATGTAGCTATGTCTTTGTAATATGCTGATTCTAGCTCTTCTGGGAAAATACCAAGGAGTGGGATAGCTGGTCATAAGGTGGATCCATCCCTAATTTTTTGAAGTGTCTCCACACTGCTTTCCAGAGTGGCTGTACCAGTTTGCAGTCCCACCAACAGTGCATTAGTGTTCCTTTCTCCCCACAAACCCACCAGCATCTGTTATTGTTTATATACTTCATCTTTGTTATTCTGACCGCAGTGAAGTAAAATCTTAATGTTTATTTGCATTTCTCTGATTGCTAGTGATGAAGAACACTTTCTCATATGGTTTTCAATCTTTCTCTGTTGAGACATTTCTGTTTAGTTCCATAGCCCATTTATTGATTGAATTGTTTGTGATTGTGGTATTTAGTTTCTTGAGCTCTTTGTATATTCCTAATATTAGCCCCCTCTTGGAGAAGTAGCAGGCCATGATTTTCTCCCATTCTGTAGGTTCTGTCTTGACACTTTTGACTAATTCCTCAACTTTGCAGAAGCTTCTTAGTTTAAGGGCATCCCACTCATTGATTCTTGGTTTTCATTCAGTCACCATGGGAATCTTGTTAAGGAAGTCAGTGGATGGATATGGTGGAGTATTACATCTATTTCTTCTAAGAGTTGTAATGTTGCTGGTTTAATTCCTAAGTCCTTGATCCATTTTGATTTGACTTTTGTGCAGGGTGAGAGATACGGATCTAATTTCAATCTTCTGCACAAGCTGTCCAGTTTGTTGAACAGGCTGTCTTTCTTCCAAGCTATATTTTTGTCACGTTTGTTGAATGGGTAAAGATTTGTGGGTTTGTCTCAGTGTCTTTTATTTTATTCCACTGGTCTTCATGCCTATTTGATACCAGCATTACACTGTTTTTGTTACTATTGCTCTGTAGTATAACTTCAGGTCAGGTATTGCAATACCTCATGTTTTGTATTTTTTCTTAGTAATGCTTTTGGCTATTCTTTTTTTAAATTTTTATTTATTTTTAAAGAGAGAGGGACAGTGAGAGAGAGAGACAGAGAGAGAATCAATTTTTATTTAATTTTTTTCATGTGGCTTTTGTTGCTCTGACACTTCTTTGTGTACGTAGTGCTGGGGTTTGAACCCGTGTATTTGTGCATGCCAGGCAAACACTGTAACTGCCAAGCCACTGCTCCAGCCCCTATTCTTGGTTTCTTATTGCCCCAAATGAATTTGATATTTGATTTTTCTATATCTGTGAAGAATGACATTGGTATCTGGTTGGGGATTATGTTGAATCTGTATAGCACTTTTGGCCATTTTAATTATATTGATTCTGCCTGACCAATAACATGGAATGTCTTTCCATCTTCTCAGGTCTTCTTGAATTTCTTTCTTCAGTATTCTATAGCTTTCATTGTAGAGATCTTTTATTTCCTTTTTAAGATTAATTCCCAAGTATTTTGTTCTTTTTGAGGTTATTATGAATGGGATGGATTTCTGGATTTCTTCTTTGGCCAAATTACAGTTGGAGTATAGGAAAGCTATTGATTTCTGGGTATTGATCTTGTGTCCTGCCACTTTGCTAAATCCATTTATGAGCTCTAGAAGTCTTCTGATGGAGGTTTTTGGGTGTTTGAGATATAGTATCACATCATCATCAAATATAGTTTAATCTCCTCTTTTCCTTTTTGTATTCCTTTAATTTCCTTCTCTTGTCTGATTACTCTGGTTAGGGTTTTGAGAACTATATTGTATAAAAGTGGTGAGAGTGGACAACCTTGCCTTGTTCCGGGGTTTAGTTGGAATGGTTTCAGTTTTTCTCCATTTAGTATGTTGGCTGAGGGCTTGTCATAAAAAGCCCTTAAAAAGTTAAGGTAAGTTCCTTTGACCTCTATCTTTTCCAGAGTTTTGAGCACAAATTGATGTTGGATTTTATCAAAGACCTTTTCTGCATCAATTGAGATAATCATGGTTTTTGTCTTTAATTCTGTTTAAGTGGTGAATCACATTGATTGATTTGTGTATGTTGAACCAGCCTTTCATCCCTGAAATGAAGCCCACTTGATTGTGATGTATTATCTTTTTGATGTGTTTTTAGATGCAGTTTGCTAGAATTTTATTGACGATTTTTGTGTTTATGTTCATCAGGGAAATTGGTCTTTAGTTTTCTTTTTTTGATGTGTCTTTGTTGGGTTTTGATATCAAAGTTATGGTTGCCTCATAAAAAGTGTTTGGGAGGGTTCCATCCCTTTCAATTTTGTGGAATAGTTTAATTAGGAGCAGTATTAATTCTGTAAAGATCTGGTAGAATTCTGCTGAGAATCCAACAGGTCCTGGGATTTTCTTTTTTGGAAGACTTTTAATTGCTGTTTCAATTTCACAAACTAACACTGTCTGTTTAGGTTTATCATATCTTCCTGAATCAATTTGGGAATGTCATACGTGGCTATGAAGTTTTCTTTGATGTTCTCTGGCTTGGAGGAATACAGTTTTCAAAATGGGTTCTGATAATCCTCTGTATTTCAGATGGGTCAATGGTGATATCTCCATTTCCCTTTCTGATTTTGTTGATTTGTTTCATTTTGATCTTTCTTTTGGTGAGAATGGCTAGGGATCTGTCAATTTTATTTATGTTTTTCAGAGAACTAACTCTTTGTTTTGTTGATTATTTGTATTATTTTTTATTCTCCATTTCATTAATTTCAGCTCTAATCTTAATTATTTCCTGTCTTCTACTGGATTTGGGATTGAATTGTTCTTTTTTTGTAGGAATTTGAGTTGGAGCATAAACTTGTTTATTTGTGATTTCTTAGGATTTTTACTTTTTTAAAGAGAAGGACAGTAAGAGAGAGAGAGAGAGAAAGAGAGAGAGAGAGACAGAGCATGTGAAGAGAGACAGAGAGAATCAATTTTTATTGAGTTTTTCACATGGCTTTTGCTGCTCTAACACTTAGTTGTGTATGTGGGTGTGGGGGTTTGAACCTGTGTACTTGTGCATGCTGGGCAAGCGCTGTAACCACTGAGCCACCACTGCAGCCCTTCTTAGGATTTTTAGATGAAGGCACTCAGTGCTGTAAGAATGCTTTCATACTGTCCTGGAGAGTTTGATATGTTGTGTCTTCATTTTTATTATTTCTGAGAATTTCTTGATTTCTGCTCTCATACCCATCTTGATCCATTCTTCATTTAAGAGGGTATTATCTGGGGCTGGAGTAGTGGCTTGGCAGTGACAGCGATTGCCCGGCATGTGCAAGTATACAGGTTCAAACGCCAGCACCCACATACACAACTAAGTGTCAGAGAAATGAAGGCCATGTGAAAAACTCAATAAAATTGATTATCTCTATCTCTCTCACTGTCTTTCTATCTTAAAAAAAAAAGAGGGTATTATCTGGGCTGGAGCAGTGGCTCAACTGTCATGGCATTTGACTGCCATGCATGAAAACCCAGGTTCAAACCCCAGCACCACGTATACAATTAAGTGTCAGAGAAATGAAAACCAGATGAGAAACTAAATAAAATTGATTCTCTCTTTTTCTCTCTCTCTCTTTAAAAAGAGGGTATTAGCCAATCTGTATGTGTTTATGTGCTTTCTGTTATTTTTTCTTACTGTTAATTGCTAGGGTCATGTCATTATGATCTGATAGGATACAGGGGATTATATAAACTTTTTTTGTAATTGCTAGGATTTCCTTTGTGGACTAGAATAAGATCTATTTTGGAGACAGATTCATGTGCTGCTGAGAAGAAGGTAAATTCAGCCAACTTGGGGTGGAATATTCTATAGATGTGTGTTAAGTCCATTTGAATTACAGAGTTATTTAGCCTAGGTATATCTTTATTGATTTTTTGCTTTGATGATCTGTCTATTGGTGATAGTGGTGTATTAAAGTCTCCCAGTATTATTGTTTTAGGATCTAAAAATGGACTTAAGTCATACAGTGTTTTTCCATGTATTTGGGAGAATTGGTGGTTAGAGCATAGATATGTACTGTGGTTATGTCTTCTTGGCACAGAGTACGTTTTATTAAGATGTAGTGACATTCTTTGTCTCACTTGTTTGAATTTTGGCCGAAATCTACATTGTGTGACACAAGTTTCACATCACTAGCTTGCTTTCTTGGCCCATAAGCCTGGTAGGATTTTTACTATCCTTTCAGCTTTAATCTGTGGCTATCTATGGCTGGGAGATGTGTCTTTTGTAAACAGCATATTGCTGGCTTTTGTTTTTTGATCCAGTTTGTTAAGCTGTATCTTTTGTTTGGGGTGCTAAGACCATTCACATTCAGTATTAGAATAGATATGTGGTTGTGGTTTACTGCCATCATGACTTTTGGGTGTATTTTGTGCTGAATTGATTATATTTTAGTGGAGTGTGCTTTTATTGAATTTCCTGTTTGTGGGTTTGGGAGTTGTTTGCTTATCCCTCCATTTGGAGTTTGTCTTTGAGTATTCTTTGTAGTGCTGGTTTTCTGTTCATGAATGTTGCAAGTTTGTGCTTACCATGAGTATTTTTAATTCCCCTCCAAATTTGAAGCTGAGTTTTGCTAGGTATAGTAATTTTGGTTGAAGGTTATGTTTTTTCAAGGATTGGAATATCTTGTTCCAGGCTTTTCTTGCCTTCAGGGTCTGAGCTAAGAAATTAGATGTGATCCTTATTGGTTTGCCTCTGAATGTGACTTGGTGTTTCTCTCTGGCAGCTTTTAATAATCTATCGTTGATTTCTCTGTTATACATTTGGAATATGATGTGTCTTGGTGAGCTTTTCATTTGATTAGGTCTATTGGGTGTCCTATATGCTTCCTAGAAGAGGATGTCTGACTCTTTTCTGTTATGGGAGAAATTTTCTTTAACTATTAATTTAGAATGTTCTTTATACTATTTAGTTGCTTTTCAATGTTTTCTTCTATCCAAATTACTCTCTGATTATTTCTTCTGATTTCATCCCAGACTTCTTTCTTGAAAGTTTTGATCATGCTCTGTAATTATTTTTTCTTTTCTGTCATCCATGCATTCAAGCTTACTCAGCTTGTCCTCATTATCAGAAGTTTTTTCTTCAAGGGCTGAGGTTCTATTTTACAGAAATTAATTTGCTATTAAATTCTTCCATTAAGCCTATAATTTGGTTGACTGAGGATTTCAAGTCTAAAACTTCTCAGTGTATCCATTCCATTGTTAAAGAAGTTTTTTACCCCCTGTGTTTGCTTTCTTATTTCCTTTTTTAGATCTTTTAGGTCTTTGATTTGGTAATCAGGCCATTGATAGTTTTTTCTAGGATTTCATCCCACTCCCTATCAATGGACTCCATGGTTGTGGAGTTGTGGGTTTGAGGGGAAGCTTTTCTAGCCTGATTCCTCATTTTTGAAGAATTTCTTGTTGTACCTTGAATTAAGTAAATTCTTTTTCACTTTATTTTGTGGGTGTGAGGCTTTGTATACAATCAAATTGTTTGTTTTGTTATCTTTCACTGAATGTGAAGTAAGGGTTAGTGCCGGAAAGCAAGTCCTGAGACTCCTCTCTGGTTGTTCCCCTGTGGGATCTCATTGATAGATTGGGAGCTTTGTCCCTTCCCTTACTTGGGTTGGGATCTGTCAGGATAGTCAAGTTCAATAGCAGGTTTCCTAACTTGTGAACTATTTTTGACCTTTGTGATATCCAATGCATCCTGAGATAAGGAAATACAATCAAAATGAACATCAAATGAATATGATACATTACGTTGTACTGATTACTTTGTTCCTTCTATAATTATTACAATGATAATTAGTGTCTATGAGATGACTAGTAAGTTTAGCAATTACCTCCTGCAAGGAAAAATATCTACAATTAAAAGTGAAAGAAAAGAATAGAGAAGAAAGAAAAAAAAAGAAGAAAAAAGGAAGAAAAAGATGCAATATATATCTAAAGACAATAGAAAGAAGGAAAAACATTTTTACAGAAAAGAAAAAAATTTGAATTGTGATTCCTAGGGTTATCTTGTTACATGCTGGGGTCAGATGATCAGTGTCTGATTGAGATTTGTTAGTAGAAACCCACAGCCAGATGCACTGTGATGACAAAGTGGAGGCTTCACAGGATTCTAAGGGTGGAGGGCAGGTTCCTGGGACTTGGATCTAGATCTCAGTCACTTGGGGTTCAGGCTAATTCATGCTCCAAGGGGCTGTCCCCTTCTGGCCTCCATTGGGGGAACTGTAACTCCAGAGGGTTTCCAGATTCCAGGCACAGTGGGGTGAGTGCAGAGCAGCACTCCTCCTGCTGGACGTATACCCAGTTCCTCTAGACCTCCTGGACCCATACCTTGCTCTTTTGTATGTTCTGGACTTGCCTTAGGCTGTATGTGGGCCCTCCAATTTAGGGAGGGAGATCAGTCTAAGCTGGCATCCCCCTTGCTCCTCCAACCTGAATTCCTCTGGGCTCTTCGTTGAGCTGCTCTTCCAGGCTCAGTCTCTGAATGTCAGCAAGGTCTTGGCAAGATTGTGGAGAAATCTGTGTTGGAGTCTGGACTCCTTCTTGCCTGCCTTTTTGGTCAAAATGGCTAGTGTCCGACCTCCTTCTGACCTCCTTATGAGCGGGTGGGGTAATCCACTCTCCCCTCCACAGTGGAAAAGCTGCCAAGTTGTCCCAGTTTAGGCCCAAAGCAAAGCTCCTATTTGCACTCAACCTATCCACAATAGGCTGTTGTATCTTGGCAGGATTGTGGAGCAATCTACTTTGGTGACCTGACTCCTTCTTGCCTGTCTCTGGCCAAAATGGCTACTGGCCAACCTCCTAATGGGTGGGAGGGGGCATCTGCTCTCCCTTCCACAGCAGAGAAGCTGTGGAGTTGTCCTGAGTTAAGCCCAATCCAGTATCCCTGCATGCACTTGGTCTCTGCATGGCAGAATTGGCTACACTATTGATCAGTGTCTTCCCTGCTTCTGTGTTAAGTGGGGAGCAAAGGTGGTCACAGTGGCAACCAGCTGGGTCTGAATCAGTTCCCCTTTACCACTAGCTACACCCAAATCTCTGAATCATGAAAATCCCCCACTGACCTGTGCTGTGTTCTTGGAAATCTTCTCCAACACATGCTGCATGCAGGAGGGCAGCTGTCCTGGTACTTCTTTGTACCAGAGAGTGACCTGATGTCATGCTCCTGCAGTCTGCCATCTTCCTATTGTTTAAAATGCCACTGAGCTAGACAGTCCTATGAGGGTCATGTCCACCATGTGAAGGACACTCCGCAGCAGAGAGGGGGCAGACTCCTCCAGCACGGCACTGGGGCAGCATGTTCCTGACCAGAACACTTGTGAAGGAAACTTGTCTTAAATTCTTTGTTTCCTAAGCTTTAGGAATGCTGCTTGGCCATGGCACAAGGACCAGGGCCTGTACCTCTCCCTGCTGGAGTGTCTGGATGACTCTGTGTGTTGGGGCAGCCCCTGCCTTGGAACCATGGGACATGCCAGGCAGCACCCACTTGATTCTTGTTCTTTGCCTCTGGAGTCATTTTTAAGACCATCAGTGCTCGTGTGTGACCTGAGGGGCCTCTCATGGGACAATCCCCTCCCTGAGGGATCTGAGCAGAGGTAGTGACAGCCTGTCACCTGCACCAGTGCCTTGCATGGTGTGAGCAGCTCCTCCTGCTCAGAGATCTGCAACTCTGCACTGGAGCTGGAGGTCAGGGAGGGCTCTGGCTGCCGCATGCTGGTATTTCAGCAGACAGGGCACCTCAGTTTAGCTGAAGCCCAGTGTGCACAGGTGTGAGAGGAGAGGCAGCGTGTGAGTGTGCACAGGTGTGCGTCGGGCCAGGAGCCTTGCCTGGAGGGGACCTTCACTTGGGAGCCTTCTTTTTCTTCCTTCTGCTGCTGACTCTGGGTCACCTGCTCTTGCTCTGATGTCCTAGAGTGTCCTCACTGACCTGTTAATCCCCTGGGGTATTCCCATGCCCTAAGAGCCCCCACAGCCAACCCAGACACACCTGGCACTGCAGACCCTGTGCTTCCCTGTTGGACCTGAGGCTTTGCTGTGGCCTGTTTGGTGGAGAGTGCACGGCAAAATGTGATTAGAGGACACACATTTGATCCGAGGGTGGTATGCTGGTGGGGGCCAGCAAGCTTGTCCAGATTCTTCCATAGTCCTGTGACAGACAAGGACACCACTGTCCTCTGGGCATGGAGGACAGCAGGGAGGTCCAGGAAGGGGGAAGCACTTCCCAGCTGGGTGGGCAGCAGGGGTGTGGCTGGAGGAAAGGCATGCAGGCCACCATGGGGGACAGCAGGATGGTTCAGGAAGGGGCAGTGTAGGAGTCTACATAGTGGACACTGAGCTTTGGCCTGTGCGGTGGAAGGAAGTGGAGCTCACCCTGGCTCCTCAGCTCCTGCCAAAGTTGACTGGAGAAGGCAAGAGGAGCCTTGGTCTGTTGGGAAGGGGAGCAGCTTGGGCATCTTGTACAAGCTCATTGAGCTGAGGGGACAGAAAGCGACTGCAGCCAAGGGGAGGAGTCTGGCATGACATTCTGAGTGGGTAGCTTGGAAGGCAGGTCCCCAGGCCCAGGAGGCACAGAGTGGTCTTCTGGACAGGTGGGATGGTTTGGGCTGCAGGATGGAGGTCAGGGGCTGTTCGTGCCCTCCCATCTGGCCAGCTTGGTGGCAGGAGGGCATGGCCTCCCTCCCCTCCATGCCCTGGGTTATTTCCCTGAGGCTGCTGGCTGTAGCCACAAGGGAGTCTGTCCCTCTCAGCTTGGCATCTGATGAGTCAAAATGTTGCCACCTGTTGGTTCCTTTCTTTTATCACTGGACTGTGTCCTTGCATGTTTAGTAAAGGGAGAGCAAATAGGTCTGTAAGGTCATTGCTCTTTTTAGTCATGAAGGCCTGGGGCAGCAGTGCTTAGTCACAGGAGCTGAGGGGCAGAGAGCCAAGCACTGCTTGTCAGCCTGCAGAGCTTGGCCTGGTTTTCCAGATGGGGACAATGGTGTTGGGTCCCTCAGCACCTGACCTGAGGTGGCCCTGGACTCCCGTGGCTCACAGACCCTGCTCGGCCCCTTTGGGACTGCTGAGGCTTAGCGGATATGCCATCTGTCCTCACTCTGCTGTGGAAGGGAGGGGACAAAGCCCACCCAGGGGTCACTGCAGGTGAAGGGGCCTGGGGGCCTCAGTTCAGGGACTCCAGTAGTATGGCCTCAACTCCAGGGTGTCCAGACTGTGGAGAAGTGCAGTGCAGAGGTCCCAAGTTTCCCCAGGGGGAGAGTGCAGCTCCCTTGCTTGGCCCCCACTCCCTGATCACACGTGGGGGATACTGGCTGGGGTCCAGCCAGGGTCAGGCATAGCTGACAAGTCTGGCCTCACTGGCCTGTGCTGACCACCAACATTCTCAAGCCCTCCGGGACCCAGACACAGCAGGTGTTGTGGCCACCCGCATGCAGGCGAATTGATGGAGGACGACAGGACATTCCAAACAACACAGACACCTAACAAGCCAATCACAGAGCACGTTCTCTGAGCACAGGGGGTTAAATCACTCATCGATACCAGCAAGTCTGTAGGAAAATCCCCAAATATCTGTGTAAAAACTCACTTTAAGTAACTGGGGGTCGAAAGAGAAAGTATCAGGAAAGTTAGGGAGGATCTTTGATTAATGAAAATGAAAACCAGCATGTTAAAATCTGCAATTCCTCTTGGGCAGCATGGGCTTTACAGCCAGGGAAGGGGACAGTCTCAAACGGTAACCTTGTCCCCAGTTGGAGAAACAGAAGAAACCGAGGGCAGAGGGAGCACCAGCCAGGAGTGGGTGAGTGATCAGGAAAGGTCAGTGAAGAGAATCCAGAAAGCAGTGCAGGGGCATCTACCAGACCCAAACCTGGCTCTCTGAGGAGATCTGTAGGGCCTGTGCACCTCCCGCCAGAGGGGAGGCCGCCCACAAATGACCAGCACCAGGGGGCAGCCCAGGGAGGACCCCTGGTGGCTGCACAGGTCTTACCAAACAGAGGAGAGAAGAGAAGGTGAATAGCTCCACTCCTTGAACAGAAGGCAGGAAAGCTTTGAAAGGCACCACCCAAAGCTTCTTGGAGAAGGGACAGATGAGGACCACCACGCTGCCAGCAACGCCAAGTCTGCAGTTGGAAACCTTCCCACAAGGGAAGTCCAGGCCTGCCAACCTCCTCGGGAAGGTCTAACCTTGCGTTTAAGCGAGAGATCAACGCCCACCTGCACAAGCTCTCTGCAAGTGAAAAAGCAGGTGCTGCAGCCCATCCTAGGAGGCCACCTGCTCTGCTACCAAACACAGACGTGGAGAACATCTGAGGACAGAGCGGTGCAAATTCTTAACAGAGTGAAGTAAATCAATCTCACAATGCAATAGAGCACAACCCACCAGGCCAAGGGCAGCTGACCCCACTGATGCAGTAGCTCGACCCTCAGAGCAGCAGGGCGGGAGGAGAAACCATCTTTATTGGCAGAGCAGGATCATCTACACAGACAAACCCAGACCTTCAGCACAGTCACCAGAACCACCACCTGAATCTTGCAGATCCCAAAGCCAGTTGTATTCGACACACCAGCAAACAGCTAAAAGAAGAGACTGGTTATGGGAAGACAGGAAGCAGGAAATACTTATGGTGAATCTGACCATTTTTGTAAGATGTGAATAAAAACCCTGCTGAAATAAATCAAACTGGAGTGCCTGGAAAGCTTGGTAGGTTGCCCAGTGGGCAGTGGGTGAGCAGAGCTGTGGGGGTGGGCTTCATTGTCAGGGGGTGTGGCTGTGTGCTGTGAGGCTGCGGCTGTGCTTGTCATGTGGCGGTGTCTCTGGGAGAGGGCATGCCCCGCTGTGCTTTGATTCCCTCCCTGAGCCCTGACACCTGGCTTGCAGGCAACCGGAGTGGCTGTGTCTCAGCGCTGGTCAGCTCTGCAGGGTGAAGCTAAGGCAACAGCCGGCTCCTTTCTGGAAGGCTCCTGAGATATTCTCACTTGTGAGCTTGTGTTGGATAGAAAACAAGGCTTCTCAGTGTGCACGCTGGCCCCTGGGGCGAGTTTTCCTTTTCTGGTTTCCATGAAACCAGAAGCGCCTGGTTACGTATCCAGGTCCTGATCTCCAGTGGAGGTGTGGGTCCCTGCCTACCTGCCCACAGGCTGTGTCCTTGGAGAGGGAGAGTTTGGGGCCTCCCCTCTCCCAGTGGCTGGCACCTGGACCATGTTCCTGGAGTGCATGGTATCAGAGCTCCCAGTCCTGCTCCTTGGTCTCTTTGGTTGGTTAGGGTCACATTGGCCACAGGACTTGAGCATACCATCCTGGGACATCTTGGCTTCCCCTTGGAATGGGAGATGGTGCCATTGCACGGCCCCCTGGACAGGGGGCCTGTCTTTTGGCAGATCCCACCAGGAGGGCAGTGCCTTGGCGGGAACAGCAAGGAGCTCGTGATGGGGGCAGGACAACCCTCCTACAAGGCACAGGTGACTTTCAGGATGTCCTTGGTCTCAGGAGGGGTGTGGAGCTGATGATGGGTGGGCATTTTCAGGATGGAGCAAGCCGCTGCAAAGGGTCCTTCTCCAGCAGCTGGAGCATGTGGCCCAGTGTGACCAGGCCTACCCTCAGCACCAAGAGTGCTGGGCAGCCTCTCAGTCCTCCCTCAGCAGAGGCACCAGCTCCCTCAGTGGAGAGGCTGCAGCCTTGACCAGCAAGCAGCATCCTTGGAGTGGATGCTGGGCCTCACCTCTGCTGCTGAGAGCACAATGGTGTGGAGAGACTTGGAGGCCTGGTCTGAGCGGCGCTCCCACAGACTGCTTTGGATAATTCAAGACCTTCATACATTGAAGGACACTATCAAAAGTGAAGACCACCACAGAATGGAAGAAAATGTGCACAAGCTGTGAAACTAATGTGGAATTGACATCCAGAATACAAAATTAACTCTGCAACTCAACAGCACAGTTAGAAAATGAGCCAAGGTGATTTACAACAACTAAACTATGGAACCAACCCAGATGCCCCTTGCCGGATGAGTGGGTTAGAAAACTGTGGAGGTGGGGCTGGAATAGTGGTTTGGCGGTTACAGTGCTTGCCCAGCATGCGCAAGTACACGGGTTCAAACCCCAGCACCACGTACACAACTAAGTGTGAGAGCAGCGAAAGCCATGTGAAAAACTCAATAAAAAAATTGATTCTCTCTCTCTCACAGTCCTTCTCTCTTTAAAAAACAAAACAAAACAAAACAAAAAAAACCTGTGGCAGTCACCAGGCAGCTGTGCATGAGAGTCCTTCCTCTAGAACCCCCGGCTCTGTTTTGGGGTTGATGAAAGCAACTGTTTCAGTTGTGACTGTCACAGTATGCACTGTGTCACAGCAGAACTGTTCACAGGTGGCAGGTGCAAGTGACCCAAGCGTCCCTTGCAGATGAGGGCACAACAGCACATATCGACGTGGAGCATGTGACTCAGCTGGGCAAGGAGCAAAGCCACACTGCAGCGCAGAGTTAGAAGGGTCTTGTGATGCAGAATAAGCCATGCAGGAAAGTCCACCCGCATGATCCCATTAACAGGAAAGATCAGGAGAGACAGACCCTCAGGAATGAGGGTGGGGAGGAGGGGTGCAGGCGGGCTGCCGTCAGCGAGGGGTTCACTTGAGGGTATGGGTGTCCTTAGGTGCGTGGTAGCACCTGAAAATGTGAATAAACTTTCTCTGGCAACTTCCACACCACCTAACACCACAGAGAAGGGCTGCTTCCGTGTCAGGAATGCCGTGGAGAAGGGCAGGTGGGGGAGAAAGCTGAAGTCTGGCAGTGCGACCAGCACACGAGTCGAGCTGCCTCAGTTTCTCCACTTGGACCGGGCGGCCCTTCTGTGCATTTCAGTAAGGCCTCAGACAGAGACAATGATGAAGCCACCAGGCTGTCCCCTGCCCAAGTGTCACTCTGTGGCACTGCTGAGGCCAGCCTGTCCTTCCCTTCCCAAGGGCTCACAGCCTCAAGTTGCTTCCGTAGCCAACTTCTCTTGGCCTCTCTGGAGCCAGGAGGTCAGGCCGAGCCTCCCTGGGCTGGCCCTTGGCCTCCCTTAGCCCAGACACACAGGGGTCCTGGAGGGAACCCCAGCTGTAGCTATTTTAATGTTGTCCACCACCCCAATCTGGTCAGCCTTCACCACTGAAAGATCACCCCTCAAACTTTCAGCTGGGTCTACTTTTTTTCCTACCACCTGTCAGGAATATGAACTTGGCTTGAAGCCAGAGCTTTAACTAACATTTACTGACATTGTCACCTTAATTGCAAAAGGTTCCTAAAACACCTTTTACCAGGCCTAAAGGGAGGATCCGAGAAGGCTAGAGGACAAGGGTGCACACCTATTAGTTGTTCATCCTGTCTCCAGAAGAGAGCAGATAGATTCCAACCTGGGGATGGATGAGTGCCACGGCTGGGCTTAAAGTGAAGAGTGACACATCCAGTCTCTCAGAATGTGGGGCACAGGGTATTTGGTACAGGGTGAGACAGGTGGCTCCCAAGAGAGTTGTCTGTAGCATGCCTGTTCTTCAGTCTGACCAGCCCTCTACCTACCTACCCACCTATCCATCCACACTTCCACCCACCCATCCATCCACCATTCATTCATCTATCCATCCACCCACTCATAGAGCTATCCACCCATCCACTTACTCATCCATCCATCTGTCCACCAGTCACCCAACTAGACATTCAGCCATCCACCCATCCATGTCCCTATCCATTCATCTATATATCCATCTATCCATTCATACTCCCATCTATCCATATATCTTTCCATCCGTCCATCCGTCTATCCATCTCCCTGTCCAACATTCATTGAATTCTACAAATAGCCATTCATGAGTGTTTATGTACATTTTGGGTTAAGAGTATTGACTATTGATCAAACATGCTTACCATGAATAATTCCCCCAAAAGGAAGATACTGGAAAATTCTTGACAACAAAACTTCCTCTTCAGTTTGGCCAAAGATAACATGGCAGCAAAAAGCTAATGTTTGGAGAAAACCTCACCCTTGCTAGAAGGTCATGTGATGATAGAGTGAGGCACAGATAAGGTGGACTGAACTGGGTGGAAGTGTCCCCTCCTGGTGGAACCTGTGCCTTCTAGCTCTCACTCCTGTGTTCCTGGACCAGCAGAGGACCCTGGCTGATTAAGGGAGTAGGGCTGCCTTGGGCTGCTTCCTCTTCCATGTCCTGCATGTGCAGCCCTGTCTACGCCCCTGTGGATTGTGGAGTTCTTTTTTTTTTCAAGAGAGATAGAATCAATTTTATTTATTTTTTTTCATCTGGCCTTTGTTTCTCCAGTACTTTGTTGAGTATGTGGTGCTGGGGTTTCAACCCAGGTCCTTGTGCATGCCAGACAAGTGCCATAACCACTAAGCCACTGCTCCAGGCCCAGCTGTGGTGCTCTTGGTCAGGAAAAGGTGGCAGACCTTTCCTTACAGCTTATAGGTAGCAGCTGGAGGACATCGTGGGCACTCTCACATTCTGGTGACAAGTTCTTGCCTTTCCAGTGTTTAATCATGAGTAAAGCACATTGAAATCTAAAGTAAGTAAACAGAAATAAATAGTAAAAGAATAAAAACATAAGATAAAGGACTTTTTTCTGTAGTAATATTCTTTTTTTTAAAGAGAGAGAGGGACAGTGATAGAGAGAGGGGGAGAGTGATAGAGAGAGAGAGACGGGGCTAGGGAGGGGAGAAAGAATCAATTTTATTTAGTTTTTCATGTGGTTTTTGTTGCTCCAACATTTTATTGCATTCATGGTGCTGGGCTATGAACCTGGGTCCTCATGCATCCTAGGCAAGCGCCACAACTGCTGAGCCCCTGTTCCAGCCCCTGTAGTATCATATTTATTTATTAATTTATTTTGATTTTTAATTTTTTTCCTGAAAAAAGTGAGTTTTATTTATTTATTTTAATGTTTCTTTTTTACATATACATGATATCAGAATATTCCATGACAAAATTATAAACGCATGGAGTGTAGCTTTTTCAAATTCAGTCATCAGTATTTCCCCTTCTCCTCTCACGTAGTATAACTAGCTTTAATTCAGTCCCAGGTATTTCCCCTTTTCCTCCCTTACCCCCTCCCTCTGTTCTTATTAGTTATACATGATAATAGAATAATTGATAATATAATTCTGAAAGTATGGAGTATAGCTTATTTCAATCCGGTCCCTGTACTTCCCCACCCCTGGTCTCTTCCCTCTGCTCTATTGATCTTTCCATTATTTGCTAATAGTTTCTTTATTTAGGGACTTGTTGATGAATGTGTGCATGGGATTCACTATGGTGTGTTCATGTGTGAACCTAGGAAAGTTCAGTCTGATTCACTCCACGAACTCGCCCTGCCTCCTCCCTCCTCCCTCCATTTTCTTCCCTTTTGTCTATTCCTCTGTTCCTTTCCTTATTTTGGGTTAGCTTCCACATATCAGATGAGACTTCTAATTTCACTTGGCAGGACAGCTGCCAGTTCCATCGGCTTGCTGGCAAGTGCCATCATGTCACCCCTTCTTATGACTAATACTCCATGTGCGTATGTTGTGTGTTCATTGTTCCTCATCTTTTGAAGGGCACCTTGTTTGGTTCCGTAGCTTGGCTATTGTGAATTGTGTGCTATGATCATTGATGTGGCTGCGTCACTGTGATATGCTGATTTTAGGTCCTGTGGGTCTATATAGGAGTGTCCAGCTGGGTCAAATGGTGCTTAATGCTTCTACTTCAAGACTGGTGGAACTGGCCTGCTGGATGTTTAAAACCAAAACCTGGAGGCTAAAGTTAAGAATGCAAAAGGGCCAAAGAAAGGTCAATATTTTGGCAATTGTCTCTTAAGATCAGCCTGGACCAAGGGAATGATGGGACCTGTCTATGGGTCTTACACCTCTGGGCAGTCATGCAACCTCCAGATCAGGGGGGTCAAAGAGACTCTAGAGAGCAGGAAATAAACCTGCTCACACTGTGGAAGGAGGGTCATTGCAGAGGGAGATGTCTCTAATGATTCCTAGAGAATCCACTGTGGTCAGCAGACCTTGAGCCATCCTGGCAGATCACTGACAAGGGAAACAAGAGGAGCTAAGAGGCTTCTCACGAGTTCCCAGAAGTGCCCCTGATCAATCTCTGCTGACTCTTTAATAGAAGGTTGGAACAAGGCCAGTTTTGACCAACTTGGTCTTCAACACCTGGCAGGAGAGTATAAGCCAAGCCAAGCCATTAATAGACACTTAAAAAAAGGACAAGTTCTTTTGATGGAATTAAGATGTGTACATGTGTCATCCACACCTATAAGAAGTGAGCTAAGGGGAGGTCCCTGTGAGTTAGGTGAGCCTAATCTGACCCAGCAACTTGAGGCTTTGGAAAGACCCTCTACCAGACTTGCTGGGACACCCAGGAAAGGGCCTCTCATGTAGAAACCACACACACACATCAGCCTGGAGATTCTTTATGGGTAAAAACCTAAAAAAGAGTCCCTCCAAACCACCTGGGATGGGCCATATGGTCCTATGAACAACCACACAACCCACACTGCTGTCATAGGCAGCAATCAGGTTGTGGAGACACAGTTCTGGGAGAAGACGGCAAGTGCTGTAGAGAAGTCACCTGCAGATAGCTAGGGAGACCCCAGACCCACTCAGAGTGGCACTCCAGGAGTCCCCTGTGGACACCTAGGAGACCCCAGACCCAATCTAAGTGACACTCCAGAGACAGCTACACTCCAGGAGTCCCCTGTGGACATCAACAGAGATCCCAGACCCACTCAGAGTGACACTCCAGAGGCAGTCACACTCCAGGAGTCCTCTGTGGATACCTAGGAGACCCTAGACCCAGAGGGACACTCCAGAGACAATCACCCAACAGTACCTACTTTTATGGCCCTAACACTGAGTAGTCTATATACGGCCATACCTGAGCAGACTCCAAGCCCCAGTTGCTCATGAGACCTGCATTGTAGGAGCTCTCTGTCACATAAAGTAGGAATCCTTGTAACAAAGAACTGAATTCCCGTAGGAAAGCCTACGAGTAATGTGTGTGCTAGTGCCTTTGGAGTGCATCCCTCTCTGGGCCTGCAGTGTAGTAAAAATCTGAGCTCTCCCATTCTCCGAGCGCTGTTGGGGGCTTTCTGACCAAGCAGGAAGCCTGTTTGCCGCACAGAGGGACTCTCCACAATTCTTTGCCGCTGGGATTCTGATCATTTGATCCTGATTTGACTCTGTCTTATTTCTTTAAGGACTTTCCAAACTGATTCTACTGAGTACTGATTCCTTGCTCCTCACGTTGCCATACTCATTTTAACAGACATCTTTGCTGGGCTTGGTGGCGCAGCCTGTAATCCCAGTGTCTTGGGAGGCTGAGGCAGCAGGATTTCAAGTTCAAAGTCAGCCTCAGCAACTCAGTGAAGCCCTAAGCAACTTAAATAAAAAATAAAGGGCTGGAGTTAAGCACTCCTGTCTGCAAAAACAAAAACAAAAACAAAAACAAAGACAAAGACATTCTTTAAATTGAATAGCAAAGGAGTTGCTCTGCGGAAGCCACTATTTCACAGAAGAGGAAATGAGGGGTTAGAAGATTGCGTTAATTAGTTCAGTTGGATCTACCGTACATATTTAAGTCCAATATTGAATCTGCAATAAATCTGCATAAATCAAATTTTCATATTGTGTCCCATGAGCATAACAATAACAATTTTTCAATAAAAATGAAGAAGAAAATACATAGTATAATACATGGGAGGGAAAAGACACACGTGGACTGCGGCATCTCCTGGGACACATGTGTGGCCCTGGCATGGCAAAGCTGCTGGTGCAGACCCCACGAGGAGCTACTTGGAGCAGGGCGAATAGGGCAATGGTGAGACTCCTGTCCTTCAGGGGTGGGAAGGGGTGGAGGGGAGGCTCAGGGCTAAGCCTGCTGATCAGTTCACTCACATACACCTCAGCTCAGTCATTGTCCTGAGCCAGGGGCCTTAGACACAGGAAAGGAGACCCCTGTTCTTCCTGTGGCTCTCCAGGCCCCTGCTGAGGACAGAGAGGAAAACAAGGATAAGAGCAACAAACTCTGGCCACAGCTATGTAGAACTCCATGCCTGGACACGGTCCAAGTGCTCCCTCCCCTGCCTACCACCCTGCAGAGTCCTTGACCACCCCACACCCCAACTTGCTTATGCCAGGACACTAAGCTCTGTCCCCTTCCCACCACTCTGCAGTGACCTTCACCAGCCTACTCCCCACCTTCCCAATGTGAGGACACTAAGCTTTGTCCCTTCCCACCCCTCTGAAGTGACCTTGACCAGCCCACTCCTCACCTACCCAACGTGAGGACACTAAGGTCTGTCCCCTTCCCACCACTCTGCAGTGTCCTTGACCATCCCACTTCCCACCTTACTCATGAGAGGACACTAAGCTCTGTCCCCTTCCCACCACTCTGCAGTGACCTTCACCAGCCTACTCCCCACCTTCCCAACGTGAGGACACTAAGCTTTGTCCCTTCCCACCCCTCCCCAGTGACCTTGACCAGCCCGCTCCCCACCTTCCCAACGTGAGGACACTAAACTCTGTCCCATTCCCACCCCTCCCCAGTGACCTTGACCAGCCCGCTCCCCACCTTCCCAACCTGAGGACACTAAGCTCTGTCCCCTTCCCACCCCTCTGAAGTGACCTTGACCAGCCCACTTCCCACCTTACTCATGTTTGGACTCTAAACTCTGTCCCCTCCCACCTCTCTGCAGTGACCTTGACCATCCCACTGCCTACCTTCCCCACTGGAGGTCACTAAGTGCTGTGTTTCTGCCCATCCCTCTGCAGCGATCTTGTACCTCTAATTCCTTACCTTCCTAATGTGAGGCTCTTGTGAGGAGGCCGTCTTGAAGCTCTCAAGGAGAATCACCCTTTGGGTGGTCCATAGGGCACGCCTCCTGTAGCTATTCTCCGGATCCCTCATGAGGCTTCCTGCAGCCTGTTGTTAGTGTGTGGCCAAGGTCACACACACCCTCATTCTGTATAGGGGCTCGAGGTCAAGAGCAGGTGCTCCTGAACATGTAGTCGTGACGTGTGTGGTTACCTCTTGGTACTGAGCATTCTTATTTTTGCTTGGATATTAAAAGGCCAATGGAAAGATGTGGGGCTGATGGCTGTGGGCTGCTGCCTCTGGAGAAGCTTGTGCGGACATGGTATTTGTGCAGTGGATACCGTATCCATGCCGTAGACATGGTATGTGTGCATTGAACATATCAGTAATGCAGCGGACATGGCACTAGTGCCGTCGACATCTTACCTGTGCAGTGGACAAGGTTATGTGCAGTGCACTTGTTATCTGTGCAGTGGACATGGCACTGGTGCAGTGGACAAGGTACCATTGCAGTGGATGTAGCACCTGAGCATTGGATGTGGCACCCATGCAGTGGAGATGACTCCATGCAGTGGCGATAGCTCCATGCAGTGACCATGGCACCCATGTAGTGGACATGGCTCCATAGAGTGGACATGGCACCCATGCAGTGAACATGGTGTCAGTGCAGTGCTCACAAGGAGCACAGGATATCTTTGTCTCCTTTATCTTTAGTACAATGCCATCAACTTTGGGTTCCCTACTGTCAATTGTACCCAGAGACTCTTTTGGTCCTTTTTCTTTTACTAGGCTGTAGCTCCCCCCAGGGTTCTGGAGGGGAGAGCGGCGGAAACAGCCTCGGGGGACCTTAGCCGTTCCTCGGGGGCCAGCAGGATGGGAACCGGCCGCCAGCACCGGCAGGACAGGTCTGGGGGCGGGGGGAAGAGGAGTCGCTCCTCGCAGCGTTCCTGTGCGAGAAGCGGGCAGAACGACCTTGCTAGCCGTCCTCCGAGGGGCCGAGTTAGGGCGGGGACGGGGCGAGGAGTCGCTCCTCACAGCGTTCCTGTGCGAGAAGTGGGCAGAATGGCCCAGTGTGCCATCCTCCGAGGGGCCGAGTTAGGGAGGGGTTGGGACGAGGAGTCGCTCCTTGCAGCGTTCCTGTGCGAGAAGCGGGTAGAACGGCTTAACGCTGGACCGTCCTCCGAGGGGCTGTTAGGAAGGGTGGGGGAGCCGGGAACAAGGGGGCGAACGCCGGCGGCTGGAACACGGGACCTGGATCTTCTAAGCTGCTGATCTCTCTGATGTCTCTGCTGCTGCCGCTGCTGCTGCTTCTGACTGCTGCTGCTTCTTCTGACTGCTTCTGTGCTCTCTTCCTTCAGGACACCGCTGCTTGCTTTTCTCTGGCTACTGCTTCTCCTTTGGCTGTTTGCTTCTTGGGCTGCTCTTGCTTCTTTTGGCTGCTTGCTCTTCTTTTGGCTGCTTCCTCTTCTTTTGGCTGCTTCCCTTACCCGACTAGCTGCTACTCTATTTATTCATTACAACAGCCAATAGGATACAATACAAACACCTTTCTCCAATTGTAACAAATGAGTGGCCGAATAGCTTAGTCCTGCGGTCAGGCAATTTACTAATTACAAGCCAGCTGAACCCCTTAGAGTTGTTTACCACCAATTCTTCTACAAGCCAGCTGAACCTCATGTTCCCAACACTAGGCCTGTTGATATTCAGTGGAGAAGGCCCTTTCCCTCCTTTCCTTTAGGCTTCTTTAAAGGTCCCTTTGCAGAGGCTGCCAAAAACCAACACACACACACACACACACACACACACACACACACACAGAGTTGGCTTTAGTTTCTGGGTTTTTTCTTTTCCGGGTACACTGGTTTATCTTGCCAGTCTACCCATGCATTTAGTTTGATGGGACACTGTCATAGCAAGACTTGCTCTGCCTCAGTGACGGATATGCCCTAGCCAATGGGGCGTCCAGTCAGATCTTAGAAGGAAGGCTATTCCTGTCCCCAAGTCATAAATTAACAGTGCTGGAACCAACTGCCAGGTCCTTTGTGGCCAACAGCTTCCACCCGCCATGGGCAAAAGGGGCTGGCAGGCAGGGCAGGGGCCAGGTCCTCCGCCCAATTTCACAGCCCAGGCAGCTTTCCTGGGATTATTTCCAGCCCAGGGCTGGTGTCCCTGAGCCACAGCCGGATGATCTGCAGCTGCCTGGGGCCAGTCCGAGAACAGTGGAACTGCCAGCCTGGGTTGAAAGGACGTAAATCTTTCTCAACCCTTTCTTCTGCTTTCCTGCTGTCCTTGCACACCAGAGGCCGGGCCTTTCTGCCTCCAGTTAGCCTTGACTGCTCAGACTCCCTGTCATGCAGCTGCAAAAATGCCTGCACGAGAGAATCTCTTCCATGCACTTTCTCTCCGACAGACCGTCTCCAAATGCAATACTGGAATAATCCAGAGAAACCATCCAAAGGCAGATGTGCTACAGTGAACACATTCCTCTTAGACAGGCTTTTACCTGTAGATGGCTCATTCAGCCAGATCTTTCCTCCCAAGAGACCACCGGAAAGATCAGTGTAGCCTGGCATGGTCTTAAAGGGCCAGTAGGTTAAAAAGAAAAAGAAGAAGAAGGAAGAAACACAGAGACAGACAACCAGAGGGAATTCCCAAATCCAAGGCCAACTAGCAGATGAGAGCCTAGAACATACTAGAAGGAAGTAAATATCCTTAGGTTCTTGAGTCTCGCTTAACCATGACTCCTACACCAGCAGAACTAGAGATGTCCCCATAAAGAGGGACCAGATATGCAGAATCAAGGGCCTCGATATGCATACAAGGGGAGTTACCAGATGGCCAAGGTGTCACGACTTTACTGCATCAGTTGTGAGAGAAGGTGGCTTGGGAAGCTGCTGGGACAGCCCCTTAGTCCCCTCCCTTTAGTCACAGGAGCAGTAAATTCTCCAGCAGTCGTTTGTCAAGCTCACCAGCCATTGTGTATCTTCAGAGTGGAAGTGGGGTTGCTTGGAGAGCCAGGCCTGCCAGGAAAGCTTTAGCAGGGGCTGCTCCTGGGCCCATTGGGGTCACCAGTTTGTCACCAAAAGCTTGGTTCTTGTTCCCAATGTCAGTGTAATACCGAGGACATGGCTTTGAGAAAAAGGGAAAAGAAGTTTTATTGTGATTCTGCATATCAGGGGGAACTGGAGTGAGGTTTAAAGAAGATTCAAACGCTATATTCCAGGTGCACTCCAATGGCGGGGTTGAAATTCCCTTGCTGATTTTAGAAAAGAAAAACATGTTTATTTTTAAATAAACTTCAGTGACGGGACAGCAAGTGCTGTAGTCACAGCAGGAGGTGGACCACAGCTGCAATCAGACTAAAAGAACTGTGAATGCCCATCCTATGAGTAGGGGACCCATGGGTGTCCAGTGAGTAGCAGCTGGTGCAAGTGGCAGAGCCCGAGAATTCATTGTTATTCAACAAACTCTGACCTTGTGGAAAGACACAGACATGTTTGGCCTATGCCAACAGCCCACGCAGGGCCAAGGAGCAAAGTTGGGGACTGAAAGCTTTCCAAGGAGGCCAGGTACTTTCTTTGTTGGAAGTTCTACCACAAGTGCAACCTCCTGCAGGACTGGAAATTACTCTAAGGCACAATTTACAAGGTGGTGTTCCTGTAGTGGCCAGTGAGGCTGTGCCTGATGTGCAGTGCTGGGGTTCCAGGAGCAGGGGCTTCTTCCTTGGCCCCAGTCCCAGCTTCAGTCACACATGGAGACCTCTGTGTTCTCTGAACTGACCCAGCCAGGTCTCAATTCTACCTGCTCCCTTCTCCCCAGACTGACAACTCCAACCCCTCACTGTGACCTAGAGCTTCATTGTGACCACGGTGGTCCTGCCTGGGCCTACAGCCACCTCACTCTGGGGCCCCACCTTGCTGAAGCTGTCCCCACCCCTCACAGACCTGCCTTGCCTCTGCTTCTCTCCTGTCACACGCTCCTGCAGTCACCTCCAAGCCCGAGGCTCCAGAGCATCTGCTCCCTCCTCTTGGTCACCTGTTCACAAAGACCATCAGTCCCCTAGAGACACATGCTCCACATTTCCTGTTCAGAGTGATGGACAGTAGCTGGGCTCCCTATCTTCATCACCACCCAGGGGGCCAGTTGGTCTGTGCTTCTCCACGTGATGCTGGGGCTAAGCAGTGGCCACAGGTTGACAGAAAAGAGGAAGCTGGTTGGAGGTCATCTGGGACCCATGGGGTCATCTGGGCCTGCCTCGAACCCATGTCCACCACCCATCCCTGTGCCCTGTGGGCATGGGCCAACTCTGGGGCTCCCAGGTGGCTCAGGTGGAGCTTCTAGGATGTCAGTCCTCATCCAGGAGTGTGACCTCTATTTCCCGTGAGCAGAAGCTGTATCACTCCAGGCCTCCTGTCTGCCTCCCTGCCATCCCCCCAGGTTCCAGCTCTTGATTCAGATGGTTCTGCTCTTTCTGCTCATTATCTCTTGTATTAGTCAGGGTTCAGAGCAGAATCAGCAGAATGCATACAGATTCATTGGCCTGGCTCACACAGCTAGAAGCTGCACAGTCCCACCATGGTGGCCTGCAGGCAGGGGAGCTGGAGGAACCAGCAGCTGTGCAGTCCAGGATGCCACAGCCTCAGAACAAAGGGGTCAACGATGCTGTCCAAGTCTGGACTGAAGGCCTACAGGCTCCCTGAAGAATCACTGGGCAGAGTCCACTTGGGAAGAGTGAAGGAGCAAAGTCTGATGTCCTCAGCGGGTCACAGAATCAACCAAGAACCTGTTCAGGAAGAACTGGACTTGCATCCTCTGCTGCTGCCTTGTTCTTCAGGCTTTTATTCCATCCAAGCCTGCAACCTATTGGACGGTGCTGCCCACATTTAGGGCAGGTCTCTGCTTCAGTTCGCTGTCCCACATGCCAATCATTCCTAGAAACACCCTTGGTGACACAACCAGCAGACTGTTAATCTTATGTGTATTATTTATTTATTTATTTATTTATTTTTAGAGAGAGAGAGGGACAGTGAGAGAGAGAGAGAGAGGGAGAAAGAAAGAGAGAATCAATTTTATTTAGATTTTCATGTGACTTGTCGCGCCAACACTTCGTTGTGTACATGGTGCTGAGGTCAGAACTCGTGTCTCTGCGCATGCAAGGCAAGCGCTGTAACCTTGGAGCCACTGCTCCAGCCCCTTAGGCATATCTTAATCTAATTGAGCTGACAATTCAAGTCGACCTTACACCCCTTTCTCATCACCAGCTTTTCTCCAGCTTGGTGGTATTATGGTTTGGATGAAAAGTGTCCCCCAAAATCTGAATATGTGGGACAATGCAAATATACTGAGAAGTGGGGCTGGAGAGTAGCTCAGTGGTTGCGATGCTTGCCCGGCATGCACGAGTACATGGGTTCAAATCCCAGCACCCACATACACAGCTGAGTGTTGGAGAAATGAAGGCCATATGAAAAACTCAATAAAAATTGATTCTCTCTCTCTCTGTCTCTCTCACTGTCCTTCTCTCAAAAAACAAAAACAAAAACAAAAAAACCACTGAGAGATGAAATGATGGCGTATAGAGCCTTAACCAAATCCGTGAGTCAATCCTGAAAGGACTACCTGGCTAGTAACTGCAGCAAGGTAGGGTGTAGCTGGAGGAGGTGGGTTGCTGGGAGGTGCCTAGGGTGTACACTTTGCCTCCAGTGAGTGCAACTCCCTCCCTCTCTGTGCTTTGAGCTGCTTCTCCCACACTCTTCTGCCGCGCTATTCAGCCTCACCTGGAGCCCCAAGGAATGGAGTCGGTCACCTATGGACTAAGCCCTCTGAAACCATGAGCCCCAGATAAGCTTTTCCTCCTCCAGAGCTGTTCTTCTCAGAGCCTTCAGTCACAGCAGTGGAAAAGCTGATAAAGCAAGTTGTGGGAACCAGCGGTCATTCGCCATTTCATGGGCTTGCCTGGAGGCACGCTGGGGGTATGGGGGCAAAATCCTGAGACACTTCCTAGATTTCGAGTTCCTAGTCTCTAATATTTTATTACTTCTTTCCTTTGTTATCAAAATATCCCAAGAAATGGTTTGCCACAGCTTCATTTTGTGTCTGCACGCCCTAGACAAAGACCTGTTTGTTCCTGATGACTGCCTGGGGACCCCAAAGCACTCTCCATCATGTCCCCTTGGACCACCCTGCAAATGTCTGCAGAAACCTGGTAGAGAGCTGTCTGTGCTCTTGGTCTCTGGCTTGGGGGCCTCAGCCACCTAATCTTCTCACAATCCCACCCATAATATTTAAGCACTTTTGGTTGATTTTGCCTTTTTTATATACAGATATATACATAATTGCCATTGTATCTCAATAGGAGCACCCCAGAAAGCACAGCTGTGGGGGATTTTTGAGTGTGCTGATGCTGCCATTGGGGCAGAAGAGCAGGAATGAGGATACAGGGAGCTCAGAACAGGCAGAGTCAGGGCGGCCGGCTGGAGGAAGGCTGTATTCCTAGTTGCTCTGTGATTCAGGATTCAAGCAACAGAAATACTGCTTCTCTGCAAGCTGGGTGAAAGAGGAGTTTCACCAAAACTCAGTACTGGATACCAGAGCATCTTACAGACTCAGAAATTTGGGTATATTAATTAATTAATTCCCAACTCTGTCTTGAGCCAGCCTCTACCCGGTACTGGCAAGCGTCTGTGTGTGACCTAAGGTATATAGCAGAAGGAAAGTGGAACAGGCACAGAGAACCTTTCACCCAGGGGGATTTGAGTCAGAAAACACACTTCTGCTTGGAAAGTCTGGCAGCTCACGTGACCAGTCAAGTCAGGTCCTGAACAGGAGGGAGTGAGCACAGTTAGGAACTAAGCCTGGAGCCAGGGGAGGCTGTGTTCAAGGCTGCAGAGGGTGAAGGATCTGCTCCCCTTGAGTAGAATCTTCCAGACTTCTAGCTGAGATCAACACAGCCAGTGCGAGAACAAGCAGCACCCAACACAGCTCCTGAGGCCTTAAGACCCAAGATCCACACCACCCACAGTACCACACATAAAACCCTGCAGTGTCCGCACCGAGAGTGACAATTCAGGGCTGCGTTTGTCCCCTCCCTAGGAGTGCAGGTGTCTGGGATGCAGTGTCTGCACCCTGGGATTTTGGGTGAGCATTCAGGGCTGCAGTGTCCTCACCCTAGAAGTGCAGGGGTCAGGGCTGCAGTGTCCCCACCCTAGGAGTGCAGGGGTCTTAGCTGCAGCGTCCCCACCCTAGGAGTGCAGGGGTCT
>PVKS010021216.1:0-35591 GCA_004027875.1 Aplodontia rufa | reverse complement strand
GGTGTCGAATAGACATTTCTAGTAGGACCAACTTTTGTATTTTGTGACTCAAAACCACATTTGTCATTTCATTTTAATCGCTTTAATTGTACCCTGCTGAGTGCAGGTCTTTGGGTTCTCTTCTGTTTAGGGGGAGGGAGACTCTTGGTGTCACTTTCCCTAGTGGAATATATTGGACCTGGATGCCCGTTCTCTAAATTTAAATTCTAGCGTATTCTAAGTCAGTGTTTTCTTCCCGGAAGGCCTTTAAAGTGGATGTGACTTTTTTTCCTTATACTTCTTGGCTGTCTTTGCGTAACACAATAGGATCCATGTTAATAGCTCTTTGTTTTACTTTGCTTTTTGTCTTTCACTTTTTTGTTTTAAGCTTCTATGATTTCTTGTTCTTTTTGAGCATTTTTGCGACTAAAAACTATGTAAAACTGAAAATTTAGTGAACTATTTATTTGTTCAGTTCGGCCCTGTTCAGAAATCTTTCTCATAATTAGTGAACCATCACAGCCTTGGAACTTGAAAAGAAGAAAGGAAATTTGGGAGCCTGGAATCTGATTGCAGCTTGAGGCAAAGTTGTCAGATCATTCTGAGCATGTCAGTAGCTTTTCTGTATCTAGTTTCTTCTTTTCTCTGAAAGGAACTTCACAGTGGCCAAAGACACCTAATGCTTATGAGATGCATGACAATGTAAAGAATGTTGGATGTTGAGGCTTTGAAGATAAGTTATGTTCTGAAAGGAATGCAGTATGTGTATGAGGCTGCTATAAGGTGACTCTGTCAGGGGAAGGGAAAACAGAAGTCCTTATTGGATGGCCTTCTTTTAACACAAAAAGCTGATGCTTGGTTTTTAGCATGGAAGCTTGATTGTTGGCCAGATCTATATTACTTTAGGGAGCAAATATTTCTTTTAGTGAAAGAGAAATTGAGCCTTAGTGAAATCACTGAATTTTAATGCAACTTGTAAGGTAACATGAGCCACCCTGTTAGCATTTCATTTCTGCTCTAGCTGGGAGCTATGTAAATGGGCAGGCTCTGCATTTATTCTAATCTTTGCTTCATGAACCATGCTTAGGTTAGATAAAATATGTATCTGCTTTAAGAAGACACCTTTGAAAAAAGTTTAAAGGTCTGCTTGTTTTTGGTTTTTTTTTACTACAATGTGTACGATTTGTTTTATTATCTTTTTGCAAATAACATCCTTAATTACAAAATTAAATGAAGATTTGGGAAAGTGTGTGTCTAATGTGAGAATCTTTCCCTATTTTTCTTTTCTTTCTTTCTTTTTTTTTTTTTTGCTTTTACAGTCCAGATGAGCACTTGAAAACAACTTGATAAAGGGAGCTATCACTCTGAACTTCTTTAGTGTCAAAATGCTTATAGAGTAAAAACTGTGACCTAATTTCTCATAGGCAGATTATTCTCAATGCTAAGTGCCAGCCACGATAATTACACTAGTTACAGATAAGTTTACAACTCTTTTTGGCAAGTTTCCCTTTTCATTATTGAAGGAATCATTCCTTACCTGTGATATGTAATTCCCTTGTTACCTCAAAAGTGTCAAAACTGAAAGTGACTTAGAACTTGTATGTATGTGTCTAAATTTTTTCTGGAAGACAATCTTAGGAATGTGCCTCATATCTATTAGATTATCTATTAAAATCTAATTTAATGAGTATGTGTTATTACAATGAGCACAATTAAAAGGCATTTTGTGGCTAACAAAGTAACTCTGGGTCCCAGTGGTCCTTGTGTTAGTGGTGCCGTATTGATCAAGTTGAAACCCTCCCCTCCCACAGGGTTCAGTACTACTTCCTTTTCTCTCAATGATGAGATGTTTTACTCTCCCATCAGCAAAGCACAGGCAGGCAGGTTAAATGTGCTATACGAAAAATGAAAGAAATTAAGCTGGTTTAATCTTTATTTTATTTCATTTTTCAACCATTCATTCCTACACACAGAAGGAGCTAGCAAGCCTTAAAGCTGGGAAGAGGTAGACGAAAGCGGATCTGATACCTTTTTCTTAGACAATCACTGCTCCAGAGCATTTATTTACCTGGCACTGTACCAGGTGCCAGAGGATACACTAAAACTTAAGACAGTGTTGCTGCCCTTCAAAGCTCAAGGCTGACTAGAGAAGAAAAGTGACATCCTTGAGAAGACGGTGAACAATTTGGGGATCACAGGGAGCTCAACCAGGTATGAGAGGGACTCCAGCAATGTTTACCAGAGGAAGAGGGTCTCAAAGAGCAAAAGCAGAGTTACATGAACAGAAGGGACAGGGAAGGCAGTTCCTTTATTAGCTTAGAGCAGCTAATAAAGAGAGCTCTGCTGTGGCAGCAGAGGATCACGGATTGGATTGCATGATACCCATCCAGCAGGAGAGGCTGGGATTCACATCTTAGGCCTCTATAAGAGCTGTGTCTTGACCAGGGTCAAGTCATAATAACCTCTTCTTCTGTAAAATGGAGATCGTGAGAACAGTAGTTTTGTAGTGGATTGTGATAGTTAGCCCGAGTATGGTGAGCTCCCTGGCAGGGTGCCTACATGTGCTAGCTGCTCGATTAATGGCCTGTTTATGCATCATGGGATCAAGAAACTAGTTGGTTTAGGAGAACAGTGTGTGTTCTATTAAGGCTTTAAGTATGGTCCCAGGGCTTTGCAAGATAAGTTGGAAGGGGCCAAGAGCTGGATGCAGGGGGAGCCATGAGATAGGAGTGTTTGTGTTGTCCAGGTGAGGCCTAATGAGGGTAAGAACTGAGAGAGATAAAGAAACCCTTGATACTACTTGGAGTCTGATTTTGTGCTTATGGACAAACAATAGGATTATATCAAAGATGAAGTCAAGATTCCATACCTTTGCGATGGTTATGATCTTTCTTCTTTCCTGCTAATTTCAGTCCCAAACACTAGTGAACCTCACTATTTATTAACCTTGCTGGCGAGGAATTTATTTCCCAGCAATCATTGACACCAAAGTCTACCCTAATAAGAGCCTGTGGCTCGTTCCGCAGGTTGTGTTTCCATGAGCACATGTGGCCATAGTGTTTGGTTGTCCTTTAAAGCTCTTCCTCATGTGCTACAAAAGTTAGGGGACCCTTTGGTTAGGAAACTGCTATGTCCTCATCTGGAGCCCAGCAGGCAGGTCTCCTCCTGCCTAATAAGGAGGGTGTTTAGTGTTTACTGCTTGAGTGGCCAAGCTGTCAGAGAGACTGAATAGGTGTGAGTTTAAGTGGGTAGCTCCAGGGCACTAGGAACATGCCTTTCACAAACTCAGGAGGGGAGTGGAAAGGACATGTGGTATCTCAGAATGAGAAGCCATTAAGAACTTGATCAGTTAGGTTATCTAACAAAATCCAATTTAATGAATGTGTATTATTACAATAGTCCCTCAGCAAAGGAAGCTGCTTTTCTATTATATGTATATAGGTGACATGTAGCCATCCAAGACTCAGACTGTTTTATTCCCCAAAACAGACCTCTTCCTTAAAAAGACACTCAGAGAACAAGCAAAAAAGAAACTTGGAAGCAGGTTTATATTGCAAAATGAACCCACCTAAAATACAGTTTTATGAAGTGTTCTGCCATTCTTTTTTTCCAGATACTTGACATGGCAGCCAGGGTGTCGTAAACCACAAAAAGCTACTTTAAAGCAGTGGGATTTGGCTCAGATCCATTGGAGCAGAACTAGGCTGATCTAACCATCTATCCTGAACTTATTTTAATTATGCCTGAAGTTCCAGTTCTCTTGGCAAATTTTTGAAATGTTTGAGTAGAACAAGGTAGAGTTAAAGACTGTTTTAAGACGCCTGGTTTGTTTCCTGCCTTATAAAGAAAGTTGAATTGGGTGTCTCTGAAGTTGCCACCCTCCAACACACCAGAACCCTGCCAAGCTTTAAAAGCAATTAAAAGGCTAGAATTGGTAGGGTCCTTAAATTACAGAGATTAGAGACTCATTATGTGGATGACAGATGATACTAAGAACTCTGCAACCTATAGAACCACCCCAGAGGGCGGGGATCCCTTCTCCCCTTTCCTCAGAGGTAGGGTTTCTTTTTCTGATCCAGCAGGCCACGTGTATGGCATTATGTTGACAGGTAGATTTTCTTAAGTACTAGTCATTAAAATCTCAAGTCTCTTTGTGGGCCACGTTAAGAAAAACCAGAATTGTTATGAATTAGAGCTAGTGTTTAGTCCAGACAGCCTCTGGGAGTTGAAGAGCATAAATATATACAATTTCAAAAGCAAGAAGTTCTGCACGCCATATGGGGAGCTAATGAAATGCAAATCTGATACTTCAAGTATTGTTCTCACTCTGATTTTTAACTCCTTTTCTTTTAAATGCAAAACAGAAGGACTGAGCAGAACTGCACCATAAAATGGTTTCTTCAACTCAATGTGAAAAGGACAATTTTTTTCTTATACACATTGGCAGCTTCAGTCTTCCCAAATGTTCCTTGGACATCCAAGACCACACCCTGGTGTTTGCATTTAAATTGACTTGATCCTGTAGTGTATGTAGTGTCCTGGAATCCAGGGCTCTTCTGGACCCATGCAGTTGAGACCTTGATACCGTACTTTACTCAGGCTGACTTAGCTGAATGGTTCCATTTAATTGTGAGGCTTTTCTATTGCGATGTTCTGGTGAACATGTTCCTGAGGCAATGAGTAATCCAAGAGTAATTGAAACAGTCTGGAGAATCTGCCAGGGCCAGGGTGCCTTCCACAGCATGGGGGTCACCATGGCACCACAGCTCAGATGAGGTCTTATTTGTCACTGGAGAGTTAGCTATTTTCCCTAGATGCTGTATTTGGATTTGAGAACATGAAATAAAAGAGAATTGTGTTAGTATAACAGGATGTCCAAATTTGTTCCTTCTCTTTCCTGTTTACTGGCATGTGAAACAACATGCAGTTTAAATAGCAGGGTGGACAGTTTTAGCAAAATCATATCAGAATCTAAGGAAAGGACACCTAGAGGTATCCATGGTGAGGTGTGTCTCTTCCAGCTTCACCTGGGGGATCTTGTCTCCTTCAGTCGTCCGGCCCTGGCCCTTATGGGTGGGCACATGTTTTGCACACCTTCCTGTCTTGCCTGTGTCTGCTTAGCATCCAGTTCTCCCAAAGAGTATAATCTCCTTGAAGATAACTATTCATCTTCTAGCTCATTTTTAGTCCTCCTACGCCTAATGCTGTCATGTATGGGGAGGAATCATGTGAAATAATGAGTATGCAAATGCTTTGGGAAGTGCATAAAAACCACGCAGAAGCACTGCTTAATAATCCATTAGCACATGAATACTAAGGTCACAGAGGTACTGATACTTCTTTCTGGCATAGGAAAGTCTGCCTTGTTGGGCATACATACAGTTTATTGGGTCCTTTCTATGACCAGGAACTATACTAAGCACTTTATGTGGATTTTACTTTAACCCTTACGTGTGAGTGTGTGCACACAGACACACGCAGAATCCTTTTTTATTTAAATGTAGTTGTTATGATCCCTGTTGTACAAATGAGGAAACTGAGATTCCATAAAAATATTTTACCAGATCTTACTGCCTAGGAATTGTGAGAGCCAGGACTGGGGCCCAGCCTGTCTGACACCAAAGCCCCTCCCTACCCACTGAAGTTGCGTGTGGCACCTGCATCCTGCTTTATACTTGTGTTTATGTCTTTCTCTCCAGTCTTGAATGTGATTCTCTGGGAAGAGCATAGACTAAAGGACAGACGAGATGATGTTAATAATATGCTACATCAGTGGTAGGTTGTAAGGACATGGGACTTTAGAAGTAAATGTGGATCTTACATTTACAGGTAGCGCAAACGAATAACTAACATTGCAGCTGATAATGTGACTCAGATTATTTGCCCCAGTTAAGACTATTATAAAAACACATTTGTATATCTTAATTTCATGACTCATATTTTACAGCCAACACTTTGTTATCCTGACTTAAGTCACAAATCCCTCTAATTGAATTAGTAAAACATTTAAGTTTATGGCAAATAGAAAAACAGAAAATGGATTTGTGCTTTTGCATAAATCCTTCCCTATGAGATGCTAACTAGACAAGAAATACTTATATTTGTGGAGGAAAAAGGCTGGGGATGAGCAATCACAGGAGAGCTTGGTTTTGTGGGTGCTGTCACCTTGTGTTTGACCTTGGGCAAATCACTTAGCCATTCTGAGCCTCAGTTTCTCCACCTATTAAAAAAAACCACAGCTATTTTGAGAATCAAATAAAATAACATCAAAACTCCTCAACTATGAAGTGCTCAGGCACTTGGTTTTGTGTACAGATGAACTATAACAGTAATGTGTAGTCTGCAACCTTCTCAAATCTGTATTTAACCTGACGCAAAGTCAGGGATTTAGTTTTCTCATCTCACTTGCAATTGGTGGTTGCTGTATGTAAAAGAAAACAATCGCATGTATTTTCCCTATTTCTAATCTTACGATCCCTTGCTTTAGGAAATGAAAAGATAGAACATAGCAGCTTTGTTCTCTGTGTCAGCAGAGCATTACCAAGCCCCCAAAGAATGTTAAAGCAGTTTCAAAACCCTATTTTTAGTTTAGAAATCCTATATTCTCCAGGAAAGAAGCGTTCACTGAGAGATTTTGAGAAAAACTGGCTTGAAACTCAGCAGCTGGAGTAGCAAAATGAGTTGTCTTGAATTAAATGTTAGCACTCATGCCAGTATTCCTAACAACAAAATAAAATCTTCCTTCTCCAGGTTGAAATTATCCAATGATGAAATCAAACGGGCGATTCTAACAATGGATGAACAGGAAGATCTGCCCAAGGACATGTTGGAACAGGTGAGTGCCGGAGGTTTCTCAAAGTCTAAGTGACAGCTGACTTTTCCACAGGGCGTGGGATATTGAGACAATCTATCTGTTGCTAATAGAAAATTTCTGCATCTCTGAGTTAAGAAGGTTGAACCAAGGTTGGATGTGGCTCTTATGACTTCATTTTCTCATTTTCCTCAAATATTGAATGGGAAGGAAGGTCACAGTTTATTAAATGCCAGGTTTTGCCCCTCAAGCTGCAGTTATTATGTCTTTGCTAAGACATAATAAATCTCACATAAATCTACAAACTTGAATAGAAAATCTGTTTCATGGGACATTGAGAACAGATCACATTATGAAGAGGACATTCCGCAGACCACAAACTTTACTACATAAACTGATTCATACTAAATTCTTAATATAATCTGTGATTTGGTTCTGGCTCATCATACTATCAAGTGCAAAAGCCACTGTTAAACCCCCAGCACTGTCATCTGTATCTAAATATTCATGTGTCATTAGGTGAATTATCAGTTTCTTGGGGTTAAGTCTTATCTCTGTTCATATATGGCATTCTCTTCTGTAATAAATGGCAGTAATTCAAATGGCAAGGCTAGCAAGTGGAATTTATCCATAGTCAGTACATGTCATTTTTATTATCCGTGGCCAAGCAGCCAGTCTAAAGTGGTGACCTGCTCTCTCTTCTTGCAGTATTTCTAGTATTTCTATAGCATTTCCACTTAACCATTCCCACTATGCTGTGTGTTCTTCAGCAGTTTTGTTGTTGTTGTTGTTGTTGTCCCCAAATGTCAATGTTGTTGAACTAGCACATATATATCAGCTCTTTCACCTGTCTCTGTCCCCTATCCCTTGTTCTGGGCCTAAATTTTTCTAAACTTTGTAGTGTAGTGTCAGGATACTCTAAGACTATTTGAACATTCCATCTCATCATCCTTGGGGTGGAATCAGACTTTGACTGATTCAGGCCAGCAGGTCCATGTTTTTTAGAGTCAGGCCACTTAAGGTCAACTGTGGGCCCAAGCAACCGTGATTCCAGGAGAAGCTTGAGGTCTTATCTGTAGGCATGCTCGGCTGCAACAGCAAGGCATGCTGTTGTCTTACTAACAATGGTGCTTGGTGGCAAGGCTGCTCTAGGTAGAATGCCCTTCTGTCTGCATGTGCATTTTCCAGGGTCCTCGTTCGTGTCCTCAATGACCTCAGTCTCACTGGAGGGAGGAGCCACGTGCACAGCATCACCCCCCAAATGGACCTGCATTCCCCACAACCTCAGCATCTGGGGTTGTCCTGGGGGAAAACTCTCATACTTGGCAGTCGAAAAACTTTTCATGCTGTCCTTTAGAGGTTTGATTTAATTATCAAAATAATTAATGACTGTGTCCTCAAGTCTCTCAGAATGCTCTGTGTATGAATAGTGTAAAAGCTTTCCCCATTTTCTTAGATTATTTTCCTGCTCCTCCACAATCTCTTCCCTCCATCTCCGTACACCAGTCAAAACAGTCTCTGCCCTGGGAGGGTAATGCCCAGTGCCCCTCGGTCCTCCCCGGCTCCTGGATGACCCTGCCTTCAAGTCACTAACCCAGAGTGAAGAGTGATGTGTAAAGCTGTTTTAGTCCTTCTGTCTTTAGCCCCCGTAGACAAGGTCATATGTTTAAAATTCCACAAGATCTGTTTACTGTGAAATTGCATCCAGCAAAATTCCTCCTTGAGGGAAAGGATTCCAAAATCTTGCCAAAAGGGCTTGCAGTGCAAATAGAACATACTTCAAATAAACACAAGTAAGAAAATCTGTCTACTGATGCATACTCTGGCAAGAAGGATATTTTTGACCTGGTAATTCTGAGCATCTCGCTCACTCTCTGGTCAGCTCGCCTGCTCTTCCTTTTCCTCCATATTTTACTGTTCTATCTCTGCTCCCTTTTCCTCCATTCTTCCCAGAAGCGTGTTGATGCCAACATCTCTTTACTCCTGTGTGTGATTTGTGTTAGGACACACTCATTCCTTCCTGGCCTCTTGAGCTCAGATGTCAGATAAGATCTTTTCCTTGGAATGCATATCTTTCTCTTTGTTCCTAGGTGTTTGCCTAATTCTCCATTCCTTTCTTGAAACTATCCACACAAGTGCATTTCTCAACTCTCCTTTGAGAGGGATCATTCCTTTAGCATGTGTCTCCTTTTGTGCTATTGTAAGTAACAAAGAGGCATCCTGGTTGTGTTGTCCTGAGCACCGGCCATGGGCTCAACACAGTTAGCTGGGGTAGTGAGGGGACTGTGCATGTTGATCAAAGTATCATGGAGATGAGAACTAAGTTTCCTTGCCTGATAGGTAAAAGTCCACACTAAGCATTAGAAAAGCAGGTCTTTTCCCTTCTTCCTCCCCACTTCTCACTTTACTGCCTTCCTTTCCTAGATGCTTTGAGGAAGAACAAGAAAACACAAGCCCTGTCCACTGTTACCATTTGAACACTGGAATAGCAATACCTAGGGGCTACTGGCCACATGAACTGCATCAACTTCTTGCCATAGCGTTTATCTGTCCTTGTTTCTATCTCTTTAGGAAAAAGACTCTGACCCTGTCCTTTCCTTCTAGTCAGGGGCCCTGCTGGATTGATTGCCCCTCACCTAGATCTTCAGCCTCACACTCTCAACTCTTAGCTTATTGAATTTTCAGCCTTTAACACACACATACATATGCACACAACCATCCAGCTACTGTGCGCTCTTTCTGACACAGCCAGAATTGGTGGCTTGTCCACACTCGCCTCCCAGTCGCTCATCAACACCCTGCAGACTGCTTTCCTCACGTCTCTAAAGCTATTCTCAACAAGGACACTCACAACTTCCCTGTGGCCAAGGCCAGAGGATACTTTTCAGTCCTTATCTTTCATGTTGGTTTGTGACACCAGTGGCCACTTGCTCCACAATGACACGCTGTTCCCTTGGCCCTGTGGTACCAGGCCTCTCCAGCTGTACCTCCATTGCCTCCCTTGAAGGCTCATCCTCTTGTTCTCATCCCTTGAATGCTGGTTCCGTCCCCTGATTTTTCCTCTGGTCAGTTCCTCAACTTATATCACTCACATCCATGGGCTTAGAAGGTTTCCTGTTACAACCAATGCTACTAGTTTGACTTCCAAATACATCTCTTTAAGGTTTCAGACTCATTTATCCAACTCCCTCCTAGAAATCCCTCTGGTTCTCCTGCAGGTGTTGCAAACACCAAATTCTCCTTCTCATTCCCAGGTCACTGCCAAGCTTTTCTTCTTGTTAAACTTCGTGTATACTTTTGCCTAAACCAGAAGCCCAGGCTTCATCCTTGATTCTTCCTCTTCATCTACCACAACCCATCCATTTCAAGCCAGGCCAGGCTATTCAAATTTCCTAAATAGCCCTCAGATTTGTCCACCATCTTTACCCAATGCAAACACCACCATCTATCACCTGGATCACTGCATCAACCATTTGATCATGAGTCCCTAACAATTTTGGTCCCTCCTACTTCTTTCTCCATTCTATAAATATAGTGCTCTTTCAAAGTGCAAACTCATTCCCCTACATAAGATTTTTAAGGTATATCCCATTGTCCTCAAAAGAAAGACTGAATTTCTTATAAAGCCATTGTTATTCCCTGCTCTCGTCCATACCTGCCCTCTGCCACTCCCATTAGAGCCATTCTTTCACCTGCATAAATGTTGTGCTGCCTCTTCCAGACCCTGGCACATTGTGTGCACTCTGCCTTGAACATATTTCTAACCTCACATCATTTCTCAGTAATTCCCATGCCTCCTTCCCTATAATTCCAGTTCTCTCATTGCTAATAGCATGTAGGCTAATTGCCTTTTCTGAAGTTTCCCAGTTAAATCCAACAAACATTTGAAAACCTACAAAAGGGGCCACCCAATGCCAGCATCAAGTTATACAGAGGAACTCAGAATTCAGAAAATTAGTGTAATTTTAAAAAATCAAAGGGCATTTGATTTAGAAAACGGCGTGCATGTACAGTCCAATACTTACACATACAAACCAAAAGGAAACCAGAGGCACAGAAATACTTCTTGAACTTAAAATATTGCTGCTATTTCTCTACATTCCATGCTCATTTCTTCTTTCAAAGTAAAATATGGAATAAAAAATATCAGGTCCCACTGTGTTCCTCTCATTCAGCTCTGCATGGAACAAGAAAGCATTAGATAAGCAGAAAAGCAAGCAAATTGAATGGAAAATACAAATAGAATTATTAATTCCATCACAATATAATAGAAAAAAGCACCAAGCTAGGAGTCAAAGAGACTTAGGTTCTGTTTCTGACATATCCAAACTTGCTTTGTAACCTGGATGAATTGCTTAATCTCTCTGGTCCTCAGTTATATCATTTTCAGTGAGAGGGCAGAATCTCTAAAGTCCCTTTAATGCCCCATCCAAAGTGAGTCCTGATGAAGAACTTCTACAGTTCTTATTTGAGAGCTGGTAGAGAATAAGAAAGTGCCAGAAATGAATTATAGACCAATTTAATTACTTTGAAGTAAAAATGTAAATATTTAATCATTTCTGTGGCATCTTAATTACCAATGAGCAAAGCTTATGCATTAAACAAAAAAATTCATCTTGGGACAAATTTGATGAAAGGGTGAAAACTTACTGCAGAGATTTAAGTCATAAACTTTAGGAGTGATATCTGCATGTATTTTTTAGCTTTTGAAATTTGTTCCTGAAAAAAGTGATATTGACCTGCTGGAGGAACATAAGCATGAATTGGATCGGATGGCCAAGGCTGATCGATTCCTTTTCGAGATGAGCCGGTGAGTTTCAAGATGCCATGAAATGAAAGATGCTCCTTACCTTACTAATTGAAATTTCTGCTAAATTTCTTGGGCCAGTTTACCTGGCTTAATTTAAAGCTTTGTTAGATTCTAAAATCTTTACAAATCTGAGTTGTGTGGAATTTGATCGTTTAGTTTATGAGTTCTTGCCCATAGATGAGCCAGGGTCAGGGTTTCTTCACAACCATCTCTATTTCTGAAGCTCTTTGGTCATGTATTTTGGCCTTATCAAGTCTTGACTTTTCTAGTTCCAGTCAGTGCCATTCACCTCACCACTTTGAGTTTTGGGGACAGTACTCATGCTTCCTAGTACCTTGGAATCTCAAGATTGTTATAAAATAGGGGGGAAAATGAACAGACTTTGGCAATGTCAACCTGGAGCTGCCATCACAGAATGGCCAGGGTCTGGATGTCAAATACTGACACATGCAGACATCACTAATCAATCGTGGCACTGTTCCCACAGAGCATTGGCAAGCTTTCTGAGCCCTTCTCCAGAAAGCCCTGAAGCAGTCTCTGCTTCCTAATTGGGTTTGGCATGTGAGCTGAGTCTATTTGTCATTCCAGGCCTAGCAAATTGATTCTGCATTAGAGAAGGAACAGTGGTCCTGAAACTCCCAGTGAGCCCCAGGGCAGAACTCTTCCCTTCAGTGCCAAAGGCCTGAAAATGCAGACAAGAGGAACACATCTTTCACTCCCCATTCCTGCCACATCCAATCTAACTTTTTTGATGTTGTTGTTCTATCACAATTTGCCATTTTGTGTACTACTGCTGAACAAAGAATGGCTTTGAAATTTTGACAGCTACAACTCAACAATCCTCAGTATAGACAAGCAAACAGCTGCCTGCAATAGCTATTATTAAGCATCTAGATCTTTGTCTGCATCATCTCATTTAACCCTCCTCTCAGCCCTGCTTAGAGGAATCTCAGGGAGAGAGGTAGTCTGTTCTACCTACCAAAAAGGAAAACGAGACTCAGAAGAGTTTTGGTACCTGCTCAAGGTCACCTCATATAAGGAGCATCTGTGCTGCAGGGCCAGGTTTGATTATGGTACAGTTTTGGAGGAGGGCCTGATATCTGGTCCTGCTGAAATATGGTTGCATAAGTAGGCTAGGCCCTGACTGCAGAAGGCCAACTGTAACCCCCAGCAGCAAGACGACTCAGCTTGGTGGTAATCAGGTGCCCCTGTGTGCCCCTGTGCCCTCTAGCTGCTGCCTAAGAGGGTGGAACTTGCAAACCCTGAAGGGAGCAGATCAGAGCTAACTGTAAGGAAAAAGAAAGGTTTGGGAATGTGAGTGAGGAAAGGATGATGTATGAGCAGGATGCTGGAGATACATTTTTATAGTTTTGCCAAAAGCTAAAGTTTGTGAAAAGTTAAACTGGGGAGAATTATAGGGGACTTTTCTTTATTTGCAGCAGAGTAGAGAGGCTTTACATTTTTATTCCTTTTCCTCTGTTCTATGTTCACAAAAGCTATTGGCACTCTGAGGAAATGAAGGGGGCTTTAGCATACAGCAGCTGACTCTCACTTTCTTCAGCAGTTGCCATTTTGGTAAGGGCTCTGGGACAATGGCCCAAATATCTACTGCAGGTCAGACAGAAATGGGCTCTTGGATTTAGTGAATGTTGATCAGTCCATGCTTGGTCTTACAGAATCAATCATTACCAGCAAAGATTGCAATCACTGTACTTCAAAAAGAAGTTTGCAGAGCGCGTGGCAGAAGTAAAACCCAAAGTGGAAGGTAAAGTGGAGCCACCTAACTTGGAATAATATTTACCTTAAGTGCATGTAGTGAACAGGGTCCCTCAGGTAATGTTTCTGCTTGAAATCATTTGAACTTCTGTTGGACACTGTGCACACACCTGTAATCTCAGTGACAGGGCAGCTATAGCAATTTAGTGAGGCCCTATCTCAAAATAAAAAATAAAGAGGAATGGAGATATAGCTCCGTGTTAAAGTGCCCTGAATTCAATCCCCAGTACCCAAAAAAAAAAAAAAAAAAATGTAAACTTGAACTTCCAATGGACGATTACTTAAGGTTAGCACTGGGCATACTGGCCTGTCCTGGCACACCTCCTGGGCTCAACTGCAGGGCTGGGCTTTCGACCACATGGGTGTAGCTAAGGAATGAGTTTAACCATTACTAGCATTAAACCTGTAATTAGCTTTCTTACAACACAGCCTTAGTACGTTTTTCTAAGGGTAGATTTGAGGCTTGTTAAGTTTTTAAATATTTGAGATGTGGGCGAGGCCACCAGAAAGCACACGTACAGAATGTGAGCTAGAATCAGTCTGGCTGAGTTTCAATCCCTGTTATGACACCTGCACACTAGAACATGTAACACATCTGATCAGTTCTTTATCAGTGGAATTGATCAGGAATCCTCTGATCAGACTCACACCAGGCTAGAAAGTATTTGCAAAAGAATGTTGGAAATAGAATTGCTCTTCCATGTATTCCTAAATGATCAAGGTTGATGAGTCAGACCAGAAAAGGACTGAGAAAGGAGACAAATCTTTAACCGTCTGTAGAATCTTCAGTCGCTTTAGTTGCCCCCTTATACTTCAAGTTTAAGTGTTTTGAAAGTGTCCCTTGACCCAATTTTACATCTTCATGATCAGTTATGGTATGTCAATTTAAGGCAGGAATCCCTGAAAACGTTGGTTGTAATATTTGTGTTTTCATGTGTTTTGTTTTGAAGCAATTCGTTCTGGCTCAGAAGAAGTATTCAGGAGTGGTGCCCTTAAGCAGTTGCTGGAGGTGGTTTTGGCATTTGGAAATTACATGAATAAAGGCCAGAGAGGCAATGCCTATGGATTCAAGATATCCAGCCTCAACAAGATTGCTGATACAAAATCCAGTATTGACAAGTAAGTTAGGATCTTCCAACACGAGCAGCATCCGGGTGCTTAACTGGGGATTGAGTTGCCCCCTCTGATCCTCCTTGGCCTCCATGACCCTGTAATCTCCATCAAGAACTTTCTCAATACTCTCCTCCAACATGAACTTCTCTCTCCTCTCTCATAGCCATGAGCATCCCCCAACTTGCCATGGGGCCATTTGTCCTTCATCCATTTTTAATGCATAGGGACACTATCTGTTCCAGGTTTGTTTGTTTTAATTATCCCTGGTTTTTTTGAAAACTTTTTAATTGTAATATACTAAAGGAAGGTTACTAAGCATAAATGTACATTTTGATGAATTTTGACAAATTGAAGCACACTTGTATGACCGAGATCAAGAAACAGATCACCACTGGCTCCCTGGACATCTCCTCATGGCCTTTAGTCACAGAGAACTGTGTTCCAGAGAGAAGGGAAAAGCTGATAGCTGAGGCTGGAAGGCGAAGCTTATTGTGTTTTTAGGTTGTTTTCCTTCACACATTGGTGCTAACAGCTAACCAAAATGCTTATGATGCATAAATGCATTTTGGCCATTGGCATTCAACTGTTCATCTCAAGACTCATTAAAATGCTTCCTAGAGAGTATACAGTACTGCAGTTTAGGTGAACAGACTCCAGTTAGAAACACCAAGATGTGAAAACGCTCTTGTGTCATTGGCAGGTAGGGTCATTACGCAGATTAACTCTAGTTTTCCTGGGAGCTTTGTTTTTCTGAGGTTCTCACTGACTTCAAAGGAACTTGCACAATTGTTACTAAGGTAAACTGCTCTGCACCCAAATTCTTTTTAGAAGTATGGGCTGTTCATCCTAATTATTCCCAGCTAATGAAGCTTTTTACCCCATATTTTCAATAGGGTTAGTGAAGCATAGTATGGCCACTCTCAATCCATCTTGGAAGAAATAAGAAACATGTTAAGCTGTCATTTTTGCATCATGGAGGAAGAGCAATGGAGAACACCTGTTGTATTATAGCCACCTGACTTTAATGTGCGCACTTGATCCTTTTCAGAGCACTTTCACATTTTATGGTCCTAATAGCCTGTGAAGTTTAGGAGTCAAATCTGTTTTCACCTTTTGTCGGATAAGGAAACCAAGGCAGGGTCAAGTGGTTCATTTAGCTTGCCTGTGGTCACAACAGGCAAGGTATGTGGCCTCACGGGTCTTTAACCCCTATTTTGTTGGTCTTGCCAACAGATGGATCTTCATTTGGAGGTTGTTCCAGGGGCTGGCAGCCTTTTATTTACATGTAAAGAGCAGCCACCTTTTTAAGGAAAAATGTTCTCTTCAAGTGCATCTGCATGCACACACAAAAACAGATCACACATACACTCACATTCACACTTACCAATAACTTTATGCTTAGTGATCATCTGCTTATTGAGCTTGAGACAGAATTTATCTAATGTGCCAACTTTTCAAAGAATAAATCAAAGCATTTTCTGATCTTCCTTTTTCCTCTGTCTGTGAATATTTGGTCCCCCGAAGTTGCACCAGCAAGTCTAAACCCACAGTGCCTATAGAGTGTCTTGCCATAGCACAGTCACATAGTCAACACTTGTTCAACTTGGTATCAGCACAATGGTGGCTCAATGGTGGCAGAGTCTGCAGGGCACACCAGAGAGCAGTCAGATGTGTGGCTGTTTAATTGTTCTTTCTTCAAGAATTTGTATGTAGTCAAAAGAGATGTTATTTAGATAGCAAATGAATGTGGAATGTCTGACCCGGTTTCAAGCCTTTCTGCAGCAAGAAAGGCACACAAAGTTATCTAAATTTCTCTAAATAACTAAGTATTTCTGTACAGAAATGGAGAAAAATAGTGTTAGTCCTTCCTGTTTTGGTATCTGGCATTTCACTTCCTCCCTTTGCCCCTTAGGTGAGAGGCGTGGGGGCAGATAGGTTCTGTGAACAGCATGTCTCAAACGGAAAGACACAGCTGAACACTCGAATCATAAGTGGCCAGAACTATTGGCCACTGTTTTGATTTGTTGGGCAAATTTTATTCTCTAATTATTGAGAAGAAGAAAATAAAAAGGAATGATTTTTCTCGTGTGAGTCCTCAACTCAAGAAAAGGGTTGTGTTCTGTGTGCGAAGGCACAAGGATAACCAGAAATGCTTTTCATGGTTATAGGAAAGAAAATGGCAATTCTGGTTCCTTTTGGCTAGATGTGGGTGGGAATATTGTAATTTAGTGTTGCAGATTAACAAACTATCCAAATTATGGAAATGCTTCTAGAGAAATGCATTTGTATCCTCCTGATTATGACAACTTCAGTAGATTAGTAGTTCTGGATCCTGGATGTTAGAGTCACCAGGGAATTTTAACTAGTACCCATGGCTGGCCACACCTTATTCCAATTAAATGAGCCTCTGGGGTTGGCCCAGGCATCTGGAGCCCAGGTGTTTGTAATGTGCAGCATAGTGACAGTGGGCCCAGACTAACACAGCTTTGCCCGATAGTGTTATCAGACACCCCTGTTCCAATTCGGGTCAGTCAGGGTTCAGCCCTGTCACCACCCTCACCACTAGAGAGGGAGTTGGCACAGCCAGCCGTTGTAAGTAGTAAGGGTTATGCAGTTAAGAGCTGAAGTGTTGCTAAAAGTAGAACTGGATTCACAGCTGCAGAGATGTCATACACGTGATGGCACAGTTCTGGCTAACTTCCAGGTTCAGCTCTGAAAGAGGAGACTTTCTAGCTTTCTGAGTCCCCTTTAGATGAAATCTTGAGTAATAATCATTTTCAGTGAGTTGGTTTTTAGTCTTGAGAAGTATTTCAAGTACTTTCAGATTGAAAATAGTTACTCTTTTCAATGGATTCAACATCTCTCACTTCTTACCCCAGCCTACCCAGTTCTGTTTGTTATAAATCTGTAAGGTACACTTAATTTTGAGCTGGTTCCTTTATAAAGGAAAACTTGATCTTGTCTCCACTGGCAATGGTTCAGATTCACTTTCATCACCCAGGACATTGCCCACATTTTGAAGGATGTTCATTATAGTCCAAAAATATAATTCTTATCCTTACTGTTCCTTTTTAGGCTCTTTCATTCTTCTCTTCTTTTAAGAGTTTCTGCCTTCCCAGAACCTCCAAATTATAAAATTAATGCAAAAATCTAACTTTATTATGGGTTCTGACACTTAAGCATGCCAATCATATGCAGATTAATTATGTTGAATGCACTTTTTTCTTTAATTATAGGAACATTACCCTTTTGCACTATCTAATAACGATTGTGGAAAATAAATACCCCAGGGTTCTCAATCTAAATGAAGAATTGCAGGATATTCCTCAAGCAGCAAAAGTAAAGTAAGTACTCAGAGTGAATTACTGTAGCTCTGTGAATTACCTGGACTGTGGGTTAGCACTGAGAAGGTTACCTAGCATTGCATGAAGTTAACTGCATGAAGTGGGTTCTTCTGTTTTCCTTCAAACACTATATGAAATAAAGTTTGAATTGTATTCAAATCATTCAAATGTATTACAAGGTTTTGAATATAGCTTTTTCTAGATCCTTTGGAGTGCTGCCACATGTCATTTCTAACTTAAAACCTAATATTAATAGTTATTAAGAGTATAGGAAATAATATGATTTCTCTGATGCTTTTAAAATGCAGTTCTATCAAACGCAGGAAGGAGCACCTGAGTTAAATGAGGATGCATGGTTGGGCAGATGGAGACTTAACGTGTATGGGCGAAGCTAGTCATTTTCACATGTGAATACACTCCCTGAAACCAAGGCAACACTTTAATGGGAAGCAGTCTTTATGCAAATCAGAAACTAAAAATAAAATGGAAAGTTGCCAAATTTTCTCCACAAACTTTGCACCATGTTTCAGAGACTGGGGAGGAGGCTATTGTCCTTACAATTCTTCCCTCCCCCTTTTAACTCTTTCTTTTTCATATACGTAGATATAAACTGCATCTCTTTTTTACTATAAATGTGAAAGCATGATAAGCAGGCTAATTTTTCCCCTCTGTAGAATTTGATAGAAATACACCACGTAAATACACCACTCAATTAAAATGTTAAGGTGAATGAAGTACTGGTGAGTTTCATTGTAGTTTGTGAAATACCTTGTGAGAATTAAGTTTTAATCTCTAACGTTTAAAAGCCATGAAGTAGAAAGCATTCCAGGAAAGGCTCAGGAATCTTCCTCCAATAAAAAGTAAAAGGTGGTGAAGATAAAAACAAGTTAGTACAACCTTAAGAAAGTCATTGCTGGCTGCAGTGTGGTCATTACTTTGTGATACCTGTGTTACCAGAACCTTGGTGAAAAGCAGTAGGTTGATGGATGTGATTGTGGATAAGCCAGTTTCTTTCACCTCCCAAAGAGAGCCAAGTATGGCAAGAAATGGATTTCTACATATAGCAACTTGCTGAAGAGAGGTTGTTTTTTTTTTTTTTTTTTTTTTGAGACTAAAGCATAAAATACTTTTGTACACATGGGAGATATTTCTCTTTTGCTATTTTTAACCTTTAAAAATACCTGATGGCTCTGGAAAGCAAAACTAATAATTCTATACCTAAATTCCATAAATTTAAGATGCTGCAGTGCTGTGAGATGCAAATGTGGAAAGGAATTTTTAAAAAAAATTTAAAATAAACTGGTGTGAACTTCTATGTGTGAAATATTTAAAGCCGTCATGTATTTCATCTGTGTAAATCACGTGCTGATTACTAAAATGTTACCATTTACAACAGCATGACTGAGCTGGACAAAGAAATAAGTACCTTGAGAAGTGGCTTGAAGGCAGTGGAAACAGTGAGTATTTGTTTCCTGCTCTGAGTCCCAATCTCTTGGCCATCTATGGTGCTAGTGACTTCCGGCACGGGAGCTGTGGGCTGCCTTGGCTTGTGGCCTGCCCAGGACAAACATTTACTGGTAAAAAAGAAAAAATGAACAATCCCCATGAAGCAGAGGACGGTTGTATCTTGTGTCCAGGCTGGTGCCTCAATTGCGGGTAGAAGGTGGGTCACTGCAGCAGGAGCCTGAACTAGACCTGGAGTGCCACCAGTTTCCCTGGGAGTCAGGCCTTGTTCATATGTGTAGGCTGGGCTGGATATTCTTCATGCGCCCTCTCAGTTTCCGTGTCCTGTGAATACCTGCTCTTTACTTTCAGCAGAGCTATAGAACTTCTCTGCTGCCTTTGAGCCAGGACTTTGCAGAGTGTTTACCAGGCAGACACTTGAGTGTACTGGCCATGCTCAAGGCAAGGGGTCACAGTGACTCAGGATCCTTGCCCTGCAGTGTTGCAATCATTAAGAGCAGCCAGTGCCCCATAGTGGTCACATCCAGATAAGCACGGGGATTGCAAAGGTGCCTTAAGGAAAAGACTGGATTGAGGGTAGTCTGGAGGTTGGTGGAACAGCACAGATCAGAAGGAGCATGGGGCGCGCACACAGGTGCTGAGTACTGAGACAACCTAACCTGGACTCAGGCCTCACAGGCAGAAAGGAAACATGACTGTTAGCACAGTGCCAGGTGGGTACTGCACAGATGCTGCTGCTACCAGTGAGGGGAAGGCCAGGGAAGGGAATGAGACAGCAAAGGGCGGTCATTGGCAACCTCTCTCTGGAGAAGAGACAGCTCTGGCCTGCACTTGGTGAGGGACTGATTCACAGGCAACTTGGAAACTCTCTGAAATATCTTCCAGATCATTTGTTGTAATGCCATGGGGACCCTCCTTTCTTTCTTTCTTTCTTTTTTTAAATCACAAAATTATGCCATAGAGAGTACTGAATTCATTAAAGGTGCACTGCTTATAAAAATTAAAATCACAACATCTAATTTTTTGTTTGTTTTTGTTAATTTAGGAGCATGTGAGGGTTTTTGTTTTGTTTGTTATTGTTTTGCAGGGGTTGTGGGTGCTGAAGTAATTGAGTACACTCCTTCCCCTAACCCCTGTGCTATTGGCCTAGAGTCATAGGACAGGCCTCCACAGCTTGCAGAGAAAGGCCAGGCTGGATCAGGGCACTTTGGGGGAGGCATGTTTGATAACCTTTATTCAGTTGCCTTTTCCTCCCCATGGAGGCTTTCTTGAAGCTAGCATGGCAGTTGTGACAGCTCTAAGTCTGATAATGGACCTTCTGACCTTGCATCTGAGCTAGCTCAGGCCAGGTGGGGAAGGGGCCATGTTCCAAAGAAGTCCTGTGGTTGTTTTGATTTATTAAAAGATAGTTTTGCTGAATCTCTGCATCCCCAAGTCATGTATACTGCATCACACTTTCCATAGAAAAGGGCTACAGAAGACTTCTGCTCCCCTGGCAGCTTAAATGTCCAAATATTCACGTGTCCTAATTGTGCTTTACCAAAATTCATTATATTGTTTAAAGGTATCAGGGATGGAATTCTTATGAAATAATACATTAAGGAAGTGCACTAAGATGGTGTTATCATCCCTACATCCAACATGCCCATATATACTTCACTTTCCAAGCTAAAGTACTAGAACAGGGGCAGTTTCTTCCAGTCAAAGCCAGCTCCATACTTCATAAGGTTTCACTTCTGTTATTTCATTTGATTCTTATGGCAATCTGGATGTTGCCCTGCTTTTAAAAATGAAGCCGCTGAGGCCCAGAGCACCTTGCTATATATAAGAACCAAGTCAGGAGTAGAGCTGAGTCAGAGTTCACAGCCTGTGACCCTGTGCTTCTGCTCCTTAGTCTCTTTACCAAAGCAGTAGTATGAGGGGAAATAAGGGGATCCAGTTGAGTCAGTAGATACTGACTCAGTAGCATAGTTACTGCTGAGAGTTTGGAGGCAGGCAGATCTGAGTTCAAATTCTGCCTCTCTCTTTCTCTCTGGTCTACTACTTGACTCTGAGCAAAGAATTAAATCCCTCTAAACCTTAATTAATCTGTGTGTACAATGGGGATAAGACACCTCCCTCATAGAGGTGCTGTAGGCATTAAGAAATGGCATCTTGTAATGGTCGAAATTAATTATTGAAATTTGACTTGAATCACCCATGTGTTCATCAACATAGTAATGGAGAATATGGAAAATTTTCAAGAGCCTAATTATTCTGCCTGCCCCATTCACAAAAGCTTAATTGTAGGGACAGGAAAAAATGGTAGATGATTATGGTACCTAATGCTACAATTAAAATTCTACTGACCCAGATACCATGGTTTAGGAAGTAAACAGACTTGGCAGAAAGTGGGGGGAGGCACTAGAATTCTGAGCACGGAATATTAACCATCAAAATCTGTTGCTTTCACTCACAAACCCTTTGAATCAATGTGCTCCTGTAAGAAATTACACTGAAAAACTACTCAGATAATTGGTTAAATTGCTGTTTTCAAATACGCACCTAGTCACATGCACCACGATCTGGCTCTGGCATTGCAGAAGCGAGGGCAGGGGAAGCGAGAGTATTACACGGAGTTTTAGATGAGTTGGCCGTGCTGTTATTAAACCTGAGGCATGTGGAATAAGAGACAAGGTGTGCCTGTATTTGAAGCCGATGTTGTCATTATCCATTTCCTGTGTTTAAGGAGCTGGAATATCAGAAGTCTCAGCCCCCGCAGCCTGGAGATAAGTTTGTTTCCGTTGTCAGCCAGTTCATCACCGTAGCCAGCTTCAGCTTCTCTGATGTTGAAGATCTTCTAGCAGAAGCTAAAGACCTGGTAAATTTCCCATTGGCATACTAGTGCTGTTTGACTGGGCTGGACTCTCGACGTTACTTTCAGATGTTATACTGTTTGGGAAACAGCAGAAATGGGATCCAAACATCATGGCTCAGGAAATAAAGTAGCAGATAATTATTTACAGATTCTATTTTTGTGCATAGCATGGGTGTATTTTCAACCCCTGGAATATGATTCATTGAAACACACCCTTGCTGTCTTACTGGCCTATGTTACCTTGGGATGGTGTAAAACCAGCAAATACTGACAGTTTTCTCTTTCTTGCTCTTGCACTGATGTGCTTACCTCTGGGAACTAGAGTAGATGATGAGCAGAAGCAGTTATGACTAAGGCCACCTGCCTCAGACCTCTTAGGAGGACAGGACTCTACCAGAAAAACTCATGAAAGGAGATGGCACTTTAGTTCACAACCTCATTACAAGAGGTTTATTTTTTTTAAGCAAGACATTTCTTTTTATGATTCTTGTCATTTAAATTTTTATTTTCCTATGGAAGAAAAGTTCTCATTGGCTAATAACCAAGACTTTAAATACCACTGCCCCTCACACAACCCTGTTTTCCCTCTCTCTCATCCTTTTTTCTTTGATCTACCTACACCTGTACACATTCTCTCTTTCTCTCCACTTCTTATTTTTTTATGTGATGTTAAGCCCTTCACACATCCATGGAGTTCTTCCACTCTGCCCACTGTACAGTTGCCACCTTGCCCTACAGTCTTTCTTTCAGAATTTGAGTAGTGGATGTCATTTTCCTGTGGTCCTCTGTTGAGCTGTAGGTGTGGATCATTGGTCCCATAAGGACATATACATACTAGTTCAAGTTCAGAAGTGGACTGTGTTAACAAGCATCAACTCATCTAAACTCACTCTCCAGCCTCCTTAAATAAAGGAGCAGATGACATAGGTTCAAGTGACTGCCGTTCTCTAAGGCCCAACCTCTGATATCCCACAGTGGAAAACAGGCAACTGATGTCAACAACTGAGGTTCAAACTTCTGCTGCAAAAACCCCCATCCACATCTTGTGTGGGCCTCTTCATTGCTGAGTGGGTAGTCTGTGGAGGAGAAGTCACCTCCTGCCCTGATCCCCCAGCAAAGAGCCTATACCTCCTCAAGGAACTCAAACATCTCTATAAGAATAAGGGCTGGAGCAGTCGCTCAGCGGTTATAGCACTTGCCTGTCATGTGTGAGGACATGGGTTTGAACCCCAGCACCATGCACACAACTAAGTGTTCCAACAATGAAAGCCACATGAAAAGCTAAATAAAATCAATTCTCTTTCTCTCTCTCTCTCTGCCTCTCTCTCAAAAAAAAAAAAAACTAGATAGTTTTCATTGAAACACATCCACAGGCACGCACATGGGCACACACACACACACACACACAATCTGCTTTGTGTGGGATGGAGGGAACTTTAATCTGACCCTAGTTTCCTTCAGATTCCTGAGACTAAAATATATAGGATTTCATCATCACTAGAATTTGTAGAAAACAAGATCATCCGAGATGCTTTGAAGTGCACAAACTTAAATGTCTTCAAAACTCAGTTGTAGACTGTTTATTGCAATTTTGTTCATACCAGAACTTTTAGAAATTAGCTTATAAAACCATGAAGCAAGCTGGAGCACTATAATGTGGTGTGTGAAGAATGTTATGTTTTCCCCTAAAGGGCCCTTTCTTATAATAGAATACTTCTAAATAAGTAAAACATTGAAAACAGCTCCACAGTAAAAAGAAAAATGATTAAGAAATACTATAAATTTAAGAATATGAAATATTAATTCTAAAATGTAACAAATATTTCTATCTATATAGATATATAACTTTAGTCAAAATTGTTATTTTAAAGAATACGGAAAACTTCCTTTAAGGTCCATCGTATTACCAAAATATCTGAAAAATTTAACAATATAGTAAAGGCAAAAATGAAATAAATTAGAAACTACTGAGTTCAAGTGAACTACAGAAACCTGTCATTTTCTAAATATGAATAAAATAAAAAGTCTGGAAATTTTTAAATAGGTGGTTAGGCATAGAGAAAGAATTCATTTGACCTTGAAGCTTGGAGCACTGTCCTTAGTAGCCAAGGCGAGGCAGCATCAGACCCACCCAGGACAGTGCAACCTGTCTGGAACGTGGTTTGTGCAGTCACCATAACTCAGTCAGAAGTGCGCTGTCCCAAATTACGAAGATGACCACTGGAAGAACTGAAGACAGAAGCAGTTGAAACCTTTAGAAAGAAACTGGAGCAGGGCTGGAGCATTGGCCCAGTGGTTGCAGCACTTGTCCGGCAAGTGCGAGTACACACGTTCGAACCCCAGCACCACGTACACAACAAGATCTCGGAGCAATGAAAACCACATGAAAAACTAAATAAAAGTCGTCTCTCTCTTTGTCTCTCTCTCACTGTCCCTCTCTCTTAAAAAAAAAAAGGAAAGAAAAGAAAGAAACTGGATGTATTTCTTTTATCACTATATATTTTTATTTAAAATTTTAAAGTTCTCCCTTAATATTTTCCATTTTAGCAGTTTTAGAAAGATCAGGCGCTGAAAGGGTTTTCTGAGACAGAGGGTTGAAATAAAGTTGTATTCTCAGTCAAAAATTGGAGGTTGCAGGAATGATTCCATAATCAGTTATTGTTTTCCAATTAGGGATCAAGAAATATCGTGACAATACTAACATGATTTATTCAGTAGGAAAAGCAGTGAAGAAGCACTGGGTCTCATTGCTTTCAGTGTTCACCATATGGCACCAATAAATGATATTAAACTACTTCAAAGACAAGTTAAAAGTACAAGGTTTCCTTCCCTGCTGAGTTCGCTATTAGTTTTTGTGTCTTGTGTGTTCTGTCCTATAATATTTAGCTTTTTTGTTTTTACTATTGTTTAGTTAATAAAAAGTCGTAGGAGGTAGTCTTAAATGTTAAGCTGAAATGAGGTGGAAAGGAATAAATGGTTTCGAGAGTTGAGTGTTAAACTTCTCACTTTGGAAGTGATTAATAGGCATGTTCAGCTGCTGGAGATAAAGTGCAGGCGTGCTGAAATCGACAAGGTTGTTTGACTCCTTTTGAGCTTTTGTCCTTCCTTCTTGGGAAAGTTCCATTTGATCATGGAGTTCTCTCGGAACACTGAGCTTCGAATTATCTTCTTCTCTCCAGTTCACCAAAGCAGTGAAGCACTTTGGGGAAGAGGCTGGCAAAATGCAGCCAGATGAGTTCTTTGGGATTTTTGATCAGTTCCTTCAAGCTGTGTCAGAAGCCAAACAAGAGAATGAAAACATGAGGAGGAAGAAGGAGGAAGAAGAGCGGCGAGCGCGCATGGAAGCCCAGGTGAGGGGGGAATCTGTCGGCCAGTTCCAGCTCCCGGAAGCTCTCCAGCCGCCTTGCTCTTTAGATGCCCTTGCTGGGCTGGCAAGGCGGGCATGGCTGTGCACTCTAGAACACTGCTGCATCTTTAAGTTGATGTCAGGTTTCTCTTGGGCAATTTGAGTTTTATCTCCAAAGGCTTAAAAATACATAGCCAACATCCTTTGATCTGGAACTCTACTTCTTAGAAATTACTGTAGAGAAAGACTCACAAATTTATATGGACAGCAACATTCTTTACACTAACCCTAAACTGAAAACAACCTGAAAACCTGAACATTTACCAATAGGGTGTTGGTTCTAATAGCTATGCAGTGGAGTATTATAGAATATCATTTAATAATTGATGTAATAACTACATATTAGAATATTTTTGCAGTCTTTAAAAGAAATGTCTTCAAAGCATATTAATCATTCAGAAAAGCTTACATATTGACCACTACATGAAAGCATCTTTGGTGTATTTTGTTTGTAAAATAAATGTTAACATAGGAAATAATAGTGGTAGGATAAAGCCCCAAAACGTTTACAGTGATTATCTCTTGGTAGCAGAATAGAGAATGCTTTCTGTCCCTTTTATCTCAGTTTTCAATTTTTTCTATAGTATCTGTACATTATTTGACTTTTAATAATAGCAACCTGTACTGGACATCAGTGGTCGATGCAGACTAAGCCTCCAGTTGCTATAAGGAGAGGCTGATGATCGTATGCTCTAGTCTGTCTGTACTATAAAGAAAGTGATATTTGGGTTCTTTTAAAAACTTTGTTTTTCCATTTTAGATTGCATAATTACTCTTTTGTGAATAAGAATATAATGATATTTACCCAGAATCTAGATGGTGAGGGTCATTTTTTCATTGTTCACAGTATTTCTGCAATGAGACCCCCATGTCCCAGTTACCCTTTCTCCAGTCATCCTGAGAGCTTAGCAGCTCACACTTGGTGTGACTGAATCATTACCATATGCCACAGACTTCACCCCCACTGGAAACAAAACACAACATCTTAACCCTTACTCTGAGAGGTTTCTTTGTATTTGCAGCTCAAAGAACAAAGGGAGAGGGAACGTAAAATGAAAAAAGCTAAAGAGAACAGTGAAGAAAGCGGAGAGTTTGATGACCTCGTTTCAGCTCTACGCTCAGGAGAAGTGTTTGACAAAGACCTTTCTAAACTGAAACGGAATCGCAAGCGCATTTCTAACCAGGTGACGGACAGCAGCCGAGAGAGACCAGTCACAAAACTTAATTTTTAGTTTTCCTCCAGTACTTTTCTAAAAAGCCCAGTAGGTGCCCTTTGAAGTGACTAGACGGTTCCATCACACTGCCTTGCAGTCCAAACAGTGGCAATTCCTTCCTTCATCTGTGAGTGTGTGTGTGAAGGTGTGTGTATGTAAATGTATGTGTATATGTATATTAAAAATGTATATAGAAGTCTGAGTGTCGTCTGGAGACCTCTACGTATGGATAAAATTTTATGTTAACATATGTGCTCAGAAACCCTTTGCATATGCATTCATATTGAGTGTGGCTCATTTCCTTTCCCTGAACACCATGACTGTTCAGAAGCACAATACTATCTCCTAAAAGAGATGACAGACATTCCCTAGCATAAAAAAAAAAAGAAAAAAAAGGCTTGTGAAATGTTTTATGGTTTCCAAGCTTGATATACTTTGAAATTATTTTCATTGGTGAAAATGGAGTTGGAGAAATATAGATTTAAAATGATTTTTGATAGTTGACAAGGTGATGCTGGGGCCTCACATCCATAGTTGATGGGATCAACTGAAAAGTTTCCGATGCTGACACGGGGATACAGTCTGTAAATGTTTATCAAGAACATCTTGCACACACTTTGCATTATGTAGAATGTCAATCAAAATTCTTTTATATATTTAAAACTTAAACATCGGTTTCTTTCCCCCACCCTCCCAATTTCATCAGGTTTTCTGCCAAGTGCTCTTGATGATTTCTTTAACTAGCTTTTGGAAAAAAAAAAAACAATATCTAATGCAACCCATGCCCTTGTTAAAGGACAAGATTGCCAGAATGTACTTGTTATTCTAACAGTATAGATATATGAATCTTAAAAGTAAAATTTCCCACCCAAGACTTAAAGGAAGAATTCTCTGAAGGGTAAAGATAATTTTATTTTAATAAGTTTTTTTAGTGGGGTGCCTTTTTTTTTCTTTCTATTTTCTGTTTTGTAAGACAAGTTGCATCTTCTGTAAATATAGGTCTGGACTAAAGGACACTTAAAGTGTCACAAATTATCAACATCAATACAGATGCCCAGATCTATTTATCTCTAGGTATATGTAAAGTGGTTTGCTGTTATATGTTGTCATTTTAAATTGTGTGTCAGTAAAGCTACCTGTAAAATTTCAGTCCAAAAATAAATAAATAAATAAATAAAGCTCTCAGGGAGAAATGAATAAAAACAATGAACATTAGAAAATAAAATATAGATGCTTACCATTAGCCTGTCAACTTTCAATATCCTTAAATTATATGATATATAAAGAGGACTGTTACTCTTTTTTTTTTTTTGCTTTATTTATTTGTAGTGGGGGGGCTAACGTTTTCTCTTTCTCCATCTATCCTGTCGTGGTTGGGTTTCCTGTGGAAAGAGTAGTTTTTCCTGTTGCACTAGAACATTATTTACTCATTAAATTGAGTTCTTTGGTCAACTAGCAAATATTTATTAAGTATCTACTATGTACCAGGCATAGTAGAGTTATAGTGGTAAGCAAGACAGAGTCCCTGCCCACAAGGAGCTTACATTCTAATGGGAATATTCAGGGATGAAAAGAAAACCATGTGCGTGTTGTACAGGACTCGTACTATTTTAAAATGATTTGTATAAACTATGACACTTAGCGCAGATGGCAAGGTATCTGTGCTGTGCAAAAGCTGTGAATTAATGCTCTAAGAGTTGTCAAGAGCTATGGTTTTACATTATTTCCTCATTGCAAACTTAGCAACTTTCCACCCATTCTATGTAAGCAAATGACTCTTGCAAATAAAAGGTATAAACACAAAGAAGAGGTTACACTCCCCCAGCTCCTAGTTAACCAAGGTCTGCAATACACCATGTTAAAGGTGCAATTGGAGACTAGGCTCAAATAAGCTTGGAGAGGTGGAGGAGTGGGATAGGATGATGGGTTTCTCTGTTCCTCAACTAAAGTGCCTCTATGTCTATTTTTTTCTATTTATACTAGGAGAAATTTGGTCTGGCTCAATTTTGGAACTATATTTTGAAAATGGCTTTGTCTTACAGTTTAAGGAATAGACAAGTAGAGGAGAGTCACAAAAGGAGCAAGTTTGTGTAGCATGTCCCTCTTGACTTCTGTAATCATCCTCATTTTGATTTGGCCTTCCTGGTAGGCCTCCTTTGCTGTTTCCATTTTTTGGTTTCTTTCCCTGAAAACTGTGTGCAGGTAATTCCATGTGCCATTGTTGGAAAAAAAAAAATAACTACTTTTTAGATTGGTGCTGGTGTAAGTAGCCACTTTCCTCTCTTGGGTGTGTATTTTTAAGTTTTTGTTTGTTATTTTAAATTAATGCCAAAAAGAAAAAGCATTATAATTTGTAAACCTAATTATATGTCTTGTATCTTACTAGCATAGTAGTTGGAACCACTTAGTCTTTAGGTGCAAGACTGTTGTTACAGTACCAAGAAAAAAAATGTCGTATGTGTTATAAGACTGTACATTTTTTTAAATAGCAATATGCAATAAAGATGACTTCATTGGGTGTACATATGTTTTCTATGAATTATTAAAATAGCATCATCTAACTTCTTTGTGAATTCCACCTTTGAATTTAAATAGTGGAAATTGTTCACTGAATCAGAAATATGTACAGATCTTTAAACTTGTACATACTGGATCTAGAAGAGTGTAATTTTTCTGTTGAAGCTGCAATCAGTACATCCAGGCCATCATAAGCTACCTCTTTCTATACTTGGCTTATGTATGAGTTATATGGTTTTGTGTTACATATGGTGGGACTACTGGTGAAACTTTTCTGCTAGAAGTATAAAAAAGAATCTGTAGACATCAGAATGAAAATATTTTTCATTTCATTTTGAAGGATTTCCTTTTAAAAAATTAGTTTTTTATATAAGTCAATGTGGGAACCGTCAAGAAACGTGTTTTATAAATATACTTTGAAAGTTGGGGCTTTCCACTGGTTTTATATCACTCTGGCTGAATAGCCACCCTCAACCCAGTTTGAGGTCAAGCTAAAGCCAAACTGTCCATACTGCAACTCCATACATGACTCCCTTTGATCTTTGGAATGGATTTGCAATGTTCTTAAAACTGTTGACCATCTTGTTTTCCACCAAATCATAGGAGAACTACATTGTACGTAAAGACTACATTTTTCTCCAAAGCTGATGTTCAGATAGGAGAGACTCTTCTACATGTCAGTCAACTGTTTTATTCCATCCCACAAACTGCTTCATTTCCTATTTGTGCATCTGAGCGTGGAGCTATGTACAGAACCACCTAGGTCCTCAGTTGCCCTTGGTGTATTGGTGGAAATGGGGGGAAATGCGAAACTTTCAGATCGTTACACTTGAAGTTTACAGTCTTCAGTTACCCCAAACATATCATCAGTGAGGGAAATGTACTTCTGTAGCAGGGCGCAGTTACATGACCCACCCAGAATTTTGCCCCTTTTTTGTAACCTAATGTGAGTTTATGTGGGGCAAATTGATAATCTTTATTTACCTAGTTTGCGCACAGCTCTTCAAAAAGCCAAATTTTGGAAGGGAATACATTCCGAGACCTTTCTAATACAAATAACATCTGCTGTTTCCTATCAAGTGGAAAACATAAATTAACAATTCTCTAAGCTTGGGGCAGGAGCAGTGGCTCAGCAGTTGGAGCACTTGCCTGGCATGCACGAGGACCCAGATTTGAACCCTAGCACCACATACACAACTAAGAGAAACAAAGATCGGATGGGAAAATAAATAAAATTGATTTACTTACTCTGTCCCTAAGACAAAAGAAAAACAAAAAAAACCAAAAAAAAAAAAAAAAACCTCTAAGCTTAACAGCTCCTTGTTACCACTTAGTTACGAAAACATCAGCTTTGAGAACCACTGGACTACGTATGGAAAAATTTAAAGTTAAGGGTCTCTAGGGTTTTGCCTCAGGGTCATTTATAAACAGTTGCTATTCTGAGTTCCAGGTCGTTTTCTCTATGCGGTCTATACCTCATCTCAAGTCTGTATGTTCCTGTTCCCCTGATAATATGAATCCCACTCATGTCTAAAAACCTGTTGGGTCTTTGAGAGATAACTAAAAATCTATGAATTCTTTGTCTTAGAGAAAGTTGAAGGCCCCTGGAGGAAAGAGTTTCTTCTTTATAAGCAGTTTGGTATTTTCTGTAACAAATACCAATCAGTGTTTTCTGTAGGAAACACTGATCAGAATTATTTTTTGTCTGGCTAGCGAGGAAAACATCAGACCTGCCCTTTGGTCTCTTCCCTGACATGCTTTTATCTGCTGCTATCCAGTGTGTGTTGCCATGGCACCAAACAAACAGGGTGAGCACTGGACTGCACACCAGGATTTTCAGACAAAGGATCTTTATTTTGATCAAACCTTAACGCATTTTGGCTTTTCAGGGGGGAGAAACGTTTCCTAGGCGTGATTTTTTTCCTGTCATTTCAATAAAGCTTTTCTTTTCTGTGCTTCTCTGCCTATAATTTCTTTCTCCAAGAGGAGGAAAAAAAGAAAATGGTTCTATAATCCTAATTTTCAGTACCATTCTTCCATTTCTTTTTTACATACTATGGTCATATAGGGACATTTTTGTGGCAAAGGAATCTACAGACTCACTAGATAGAGCGGCTTTCTTGTTGATGTCCTCACCCCCACCTTCAAGTTAGAGAAAGGTTGCCATCTGATCAGATTGGGGGCTGGCCTGACTCTTCTAGGATAAGAGAAGGTGATAAGTGAGGAGTGCTCCCATTGATGTTAAACAATTTTGGGACACAGAAGGGAGGGAGGTGACTTTATCCACTGCTTTAAAAAGGTAAAGTCAGGGCTGGAGCAGCAGCTCAGTGGTTACGGTGATCGCCTGGCATGTACTAGGACGTGGGTTCGAACCCCAGCACCACGTACACAATGAAGTATCAAAGCAATGAAAGCCACATGAAAAACTAAATAAAATTGATTCTCTCTCTCTCTCTCCTTTTTTTTTTAAAGAGAGAGGACAGTGAGAGAGACAGAGAAAGAGAGAAACAACTTTATTTAGTTTTTCACATGGCCTTAGTTGCTCCAACACTTAGTTGTGTACATGGTGTTGAGGTTTGAACCCGGGTCCTCGTGCTTGCCAGGCAAGCGCCGAAACCCCTGAGCCACCGCTCCAGCCCCCTGTTCCTCTCTTTAAAAAAAAAAAAAAAAGGTAAAGTCAAGCTTCAGGACACAAGAAGGACACAAGATTAATAATACACAGAAGTCAATCACTTTCATATTTACCAGCAATGAAGAAGTAGAGTTTGACATTTAAACATATGACCATTCTCATAAGTATACATCAAAAGTGAAATACTATACTTAGTTATAAATCTAACAAAATATTTATAAAACTGATGAAAGAAATGAACCAAATGGCTAGAAAGATATTTCATGTTCACAGGTTGGAAGACTCAATGTTGTTAAGATGTCCATACTTCCCAACTTGACCTATAGATTCAATGCAATCCCAATCAAAGTCCCAGCTAGTTATTTTGTGTTTGTCAACAAACTGATTTCTAAGTTTTATATTGAGAGGCTAAAGGTCCAGAATAGCCAGCATGGGAGTGAAGAACAAAGTTGGAAGATTGACGCAATGCAATGATAAGACACACCTTAAGGCTGCAGCAATCAAGACAGTGTGGCATTGAAAGAATAGATCAATGGACTATAGAGCCACATAAACACAGGAAACTGATCTTTGTCAAAAAAAAGATAATAATGATGCAGTAAAAATTATCTTTTCAAAAAATAATGTTGGAACAATTAGACATCCACCACGTGCAAAAATAGTAACAGTCATGAGCCCAGGCACAGACCCTGTTTAAGTCAGCTGTTAAGTTGCTGCTGCAGCCAAAAGGCATGACAACCATTTGGCACTCACAGTTTCAGAGGTTTCAGTCCATAGATGCCGACTCCATTACTCTGGGCCCAAGGTGAGGTAGAACACTGCGGGAGGAAAGCAGATAGGAACACGGCACCAAGAAGCAGAGAGAGTCCATCCCCTCACCACTGACAAACTATAAACCCCAGAAGCGTGCCCGCAACGACCCACCTCCTCCACCCACACCCTACCCACCTACAGTTGCCACCCAGTTAGTCCCCATCAGAGGATTCATGCACTGATTAGGTTAAGGCTCTCATATCCCAATCATTTCACCTCTCAGCTTTCTTGCATTGTCTCACACATGAGCTTTTGGGGAACCTAATATTTAAACCATAACAGGCCCTAATTAACTCAAAATGAATCAGACCTAATTTTAAAATGCAAAACTATAGAATCCTAGGAACAAAATAGGAGAAAATCTGGATGACCTTGAGTTTTGCACTAATTTTTTAGATAGATCCATCCAATACCAAAGATACAATAAAAGAAAGAATTGACAAGTTGGACTTCATGAAAATGAAAAAAAAATCTGCTCTGCAAAACACACTATTAAGAGAATGAAAAAATAAATTACAGACTGAGTGCAAGTCATATCAGATAAAGGAATATTATCCAAAATATAACAAGAACCCTTAAAATTCAACAATAAGAACATAACCCTATTAAAAAATGAGCCAAAGACCTAAAAGACACCTCACCAAAGAATATCTACAGATGGCAAATAGTATAGAGAAGATACTCCACACCATACGTCATGAGGGAAATGCAAATTAAAACAACACTGAGATACCACTACACACTTATGACAGTGGCCAAAATCCAGAACACTGACAAAATGTGGAGCACCAAAAACTGTCATTCTTTGCTGGTAGGAATGCAAAATGATACAGCCACATTGGAGGACAGTTTGAAAGTTTCTTACAAAACTAAAAATAGTCTTACCTTACAATCCAGCAATTTACCCAAATGAGTTGAAAACATGTCCGCAGGGAATCTGCACACAAGGCAGGTGTGGTGGTGCACACCTGTAATCCCAGCGACTCAGGAGGCTGAGGCAAGAAAATTGCAAGTTCAAAACCAGCCTCAGCAGCTCAGGCCCTAAGCAAGTTAGCAAGATCCTGACTCAGAAAAAAGATCTGGGAATGTGAGTCAGTGGTAGAGCTCCCCTGGGTTTACTCTCCAATACCAAAAGTTTAAAAAAAATTTAAAAACCTGCACACAGATTCACAGATTGTTATAGCAGCTGTATTCATAATTGCCGAAACTCAGAAGATGCCTTTCAGTAGTTGAATAAATAAGCCATTATACCTCCCAATAGTGGAATATTATGCAGTGCTAAAAAGAGATGAGCTATCAAGCTGTGGAAAGATGTAGAGGAAACTTAAATGCACATTATTAAGTGAGAGAAACCAATCTCAAAAGGCTACATGCTGCACGATTCCATTTATATGACATTATGGAAAGGACAAAACTCTGAAGGCAGTAAAAAGGAGCAGGGGTGGAAGGATGAATAGGTGAAGCACAGAGAATTTGGAGAACATTGAAAACACTGTGTGGTAGTTTAATGTATAATGTCATTATACATTTATCCAAGCCTGCAAAATATACAATGCTAAAAGTGAACCCTAATGTAAGCTACGGACTTTGAGTGATAGTGATGTATCAATGTAGGTTCATCATTGCAGCAAATGTACCATCCTAGTGCACGATGTTGATGATGGGGGAGTGGCTGGGGGCATTCGGGACATCTCTGTACCTTCCTCGCAATTTTGTTATAAGCCTAAAACTATTCTGAAATATAAAATGTACTTTAAAAAGAAAAATCCCTATATACATGGCCAAGAAATTTCCCACTATATCAAGCCAAATCTCTTGCACATATGCAACCACCCCGGCCCCTCATCTAAACCCCCTTGGTAACTTTCCATGTTCTTTGGACTCACCCAGTTTATTTATATCTGGATGTATCTTTTTTAAAAATGAAAAAGAGCCCAACATAGTAGTTTTTCATATTTCCCTGGACTTTTCAAACAGCCACTACCCAAGAGTCTGGCCCAGTCCTTAAAACCTCCAGATTAACTCTTGACTAGTGTCCATTCTTTAACTTTTTAGAAGCCAAAAGGGAAAAATAAAAGGAACGGCTGGTCACTGCTGAGTTAATCACTCTCAGGGTACTCAGGTTATAAGCCTTTAAGATCTACAGTTTAAGAGGGTTTTTTCCAAGTTGCCAGTCATTAGAATGGTCAGGAAGAGCCTTCCCTCCCTCCTCACCTTCCTCTTTCCCTCCTTCCCTTGTTTCCTTACCCCCAATCAGCTTCTTTAGGTACTCAGTATGGAAAGGCCTCATTATTAGAAATCTATTAAAATACCTTTTGCAGAAAACAATCCTCTCCTCCTGCCTTAAATGTGAGCTCGTTGACCTAAAAGCAGCAGCTGTTTAGTGACCTGACAGTTTTACGGCTGGTGAATTCACACTGAAAGCCAGGCCTTGCAGTATCTGCCAGGGGCACTGCTAGCAGTGGGGTCACGCAGGCCTGTAGCCCCCAGCTCGCTGCTGAAGGATTAATGCAATGCTGAAAGAATCCTCGATCATAACCTGGAGAAATTATACTTCTAGGGCAACTGGCATTGACTTTTCCCTTATTGGACTATGGCAATGGAAACCCTGGCCCACCCTAAAATTATTTACAGTCTTTAAAGTCACAGCCCACAAGACCACTCTCAAATTACCATCTGCCTGTCCCCTTCCCTTGTACCAATACCTGAGCAACACACAGGACCCAAGAACTCTGAGTTCCAGAGTTGTCCTTACTGCTGTCAGACATGAGCAGTGACCCTAGATCAGTCTCTCAAACAACTATGCTTCCCATTTTGAAGCTGGAGAGAGTAGTTCTTTTTTTTTTTTTTTTTTT
>PVKS010021215.1:0-35599 GCA_004027875.1 Aplodontia rufa | reverse complement strand
TTTTAAAATCTGCCATCTTGCTCTTTGTTTTATATTCCATTTCCTCTATTTTTCTGTCTTTTTTTTTTTTTTGGACTGAATACTTTGGGGTCACATTTATCTCTTTTGTTTATAAACATTTTATGGTGCTTGCTTTAGGGTCCATAGTTCCTTCCTTCCTTCCTCCCTTCCTTCCTTCCTTTTCTTCCTTCCTTCCTGTGCTGTGGTTTGGACCCAGGGGTTCACCCATGCTAGGCAAGTGCTCTATCACTGAACTATAATCTATCACAGTATACCTTTAGTTCACATACTCCAATTCACATGCAGTATCAGAAACTTACAACAGTATGCTCTCATTCCCCAACCCAACCTTTGTACTATGGTTGTTATGCATTTTGCTTATATCTATATTATAAATCCCTCAACATGTTCTTAATAATTTTGCTTTAAAAAGACAATTACCTTTTTTTTTTTTGTACTAAGGATTGAATGCAGTGGTGCTTAGCCACTGAGCCACATCCCCAGTCCTTTAGTTTTCATTTTGAGATAGGGTCTTGCTATGTTGCTTACAGTCTCGCTAAGTTGCTGAGGTTGGCACCGAACCTGTAATCCTCCTGTCTCAGCCTCCCAAGTTGCTGGGATTAAAGGTGTGTACCACAACACCCAGCAAAAGACAATTATCTTTAAAGACAATTTAAAAACAAGAAAAAGGATATTTTATATGTAGCCACATTTTCCCTTTTTGATGATAACTCACTCCTTTTTGTAGGTCCAAATATTCCTCTTGCGGGGCTGAGTGGTGGCTCAGCAGTTATAGAGCTTGCTTGGCATGCACAAGGATATAGGTTCAAACTCCAGCACCACATATACAATGAAGTGCTGGAGCAATGAAAACCTAAATAAAATGATTCTCTCTTTTTCTCTCTCTCTCACTGCCCCTCTGTCTTAAAAAAACAAAATCCACCTTGTATTATTTTTATTCTGTCTGAAGGACTTCCTTTAACATTTCTTGTAATGTAGGTCTGCTAGTGATAAACTCATTTTCTGGCTTTTCTGTGACTGAAGAAGTTTTTATTTCATCTTCATTTTTTAAAGATATTTTTGCTGGGTATAGAATTCTAGGTTGACAGGGTTTTTTCCCTTCAATATTTAAAGTTTTTGCCCCACCATCTTTGTGCTTGCATTGTTTCTGATGAAAACCTTTTGTCATTCTTGTGTTTGTCAATCTTGTATTTGTTTCTCTAGAAGCATGCATTGTTTTCTTCTCGGCTTTTAAAGTTTTCTCCTTACTATTGTTTTTTAAGTAATTTGATTATGATGTGCCTTGGAGTAGTTTTCTTCTTGTTTCTTGCATTGAAGTCTTGTTGCATTTCTTGAGTCTATGGGTTTTCAAGTATAAGAAAATTTAGAAAAGTTTCAGCCATTACTTATTTTTTCTCCTGTTCATTCTTCTCTCTCCTCTCCTTTGTGGACTCCAACTACACATGTATTAAACTACTTAAAGTTGTTCCATAGTTCACTGATGCTGCGTTTCTTTACTGGCTCTTATCGCCTCCTGTTGTTTATTGGATCACTTTTATTGCTCTGTACTGAACTTCACTAATCTTGTCTTCAATGATGTCTAATCTACTAATACCATTTAGTGTGTTCTTAATCTCTGACACTCAACAATGGACATTCGATTTGGGTTTTTATTATCTTTTCCATGGCTGTCCTTAATGTGGGCAATCTTTCCTCCACCTTTTGAACAAAAAAAATACAGTTATAATAATTATTTTAAAGTCCTAAGCTACAAATTCTATAAATTTGTGTCATTCCGGGTCTGTTTCAGTTGATATATTCTTCTTCTCATTAAGTGTTACATTTTCCTTTTTCTTTGCAGGCCTTGATTGGCTTCCAGACATTATGAATTTTGCTTTGTTGGGTGCTGGATTGTTTGATAATTTTAAGCTTTTTCCTGGGATGCTAAAATTACTTGAGAAGACCTGGATTCTTCTGAGGCTTACAGGACCTTTACTATCAGACAAATTCTGGCCCTTTTTTGAAGCAATGTCCCTTTATTCTAGTGATGAATTACAAGATTTTCCATAATGGACTATTCCTGGTCCTGTGAGATCTCTGGACCTTTAGGGTGGTCCTATGTCTGGTGGAGGTAGTTTCCTTACATACGTAATACCCAGTTTTAGTGATGGCTTAAGAAGGGCCACCTCTGGAGATCTCTCCCAGTACAGTGCTTAACTGTCTGGAGCTCTGTCCGTGAGCTCTACCACATTAGTCTTCCCAGATTTGTAAGTTCTTCATTCAGGAAATCCATCCAACTCCATCCAGGTTCCTCCTCCCTCCACTGCTGCCTGGAAACTCTTGCTAGGCAGTAAGAGGGGCACTCCTTCTGTTCACCTCATTATTTGTCCCCCACCCTCAGGAATTACTGTCCTTGGCTGCTTTGTGTCCTGTATCTGGAAACTTCTGTTCCATACGTTTTGTCCAGTTTTTTTAGCTGCTTTGTGCAGACAAGAGGGTAAATCTTGTCTTGGTTACCCCATCTTGATTGAAAGATGAAATGCAAAAACCCAAAGCAACTTAACTTTCATAAAATGCAATTTATAAAATTGCATATGGGCTAATTTTTTGGTTTTGGATGGAATTTATAGGAATGGCATACCCGAAGTTTTATAGTAAAGCTAGAAATGTGGTTATAGTTAATAAATTAAAAAGCATGAAAAATAAATAAGTTTTCTTATTGGGCATACCAAAGAAATATGAAAAATAATTTATAATATAAACATCTAAAACTAGTGAGTTTACTCAATAATTCCATGTTTTAGTAATTTGTTTCTTTTAACAGACAGGTAAAATTTCATTGTAACTTTTTAAATAATTTATGATACTGATTTTCTACTTTATATTTTTTATATTTATGAAATGTTTTGATGCATCTTTATATACCCAACATCTACTACAGTATTTTATAAATTCTCAGTAATACTTATTGAATGAGTGGGTCAAATAGAATCATGTTCATGCAGGTAGTGCAGGTTTATTTAAATTTTCTGATGTATAAAACATAAAATTTTATTTCTATAACTTGTATTTTATTTGTAAGAGAAGGCACTAGGTATATATTACCTCTTCGTAAATGTTATCATTTTACAACACATTTTAGTTGTGGGCCAAAGAGGTGGCTCAGTGGTAGAACCCTTGCCTGGCATGCACAAGAACCTGGGTTCAAACCTCAGCACCACATACACAACTAGGTGGAGGAAAACTGGATGAAAAAATAAAATAACTCTCCCTCCCTTTAAAAAAATTTTTAATAGTATGCTCATTTTTACTCCCTTCAATATGAGTAATCAAATTTTACTTCATAAAAAGAATTTAGTATTTTCTTTTTTAAAGAGAGAAGGACAGTAGAGAGAGAAAGACAGAGAGAATCAATTTTTATTGAGTTTTCCACATGGCTTTTGTTGCTCCTACACTTAGCTGTGTACGTGGGTGATGGGGTTTGAACCTGTTTACCTGCGCATGCCGGGCAAGCGCCATAACCACCGAGCCACCGGTCCAGCCCCATGAATTTAGTATTACTCAATATAAAGCAATACTTTTCAAATGCTCTATTTGAATATTCTTTTTTAATGATAAACATACACACATCCAAAAATGACTACAAAACATGTAGAGAGGAACCCCTGGAACTTTTACCTAATATAATGTAATAAAAAGATAAATCACTTCTATATTAAAACTAGTTCTATGTAAGAAAAATAATCACGCTTTTCCCCACTCCATATAATCCTATTTAGAATAGCATCTAAATTGAGAAACATTTTTAGTTGTATTATAATGCCATCATTTGTTTCATGTGGTTGGTTACAAATAGCATCTGGTCGGTTCATTTGAATCTCATGTCACTACACATCAACACTATCAGGATGAGTGTCGGATTGAGAATATACCAAAATCCTAAGCATAAAAATGGATATATCTGTCTTCATCTCAAGTCTTTATCAAGTTACCAAAGACTTAACTCTCCCATACTTGTTAGGTTTCTAAGATGTATGGGACTGACCCACTATGGTTTTCGTACTGTCTCCTCACTCAGGTTAGACTTCAGCTCCCTTCTGACGCCACTTCCTGGCATCACTGAAGGTGAAGTTCTAGGTTTCTGAGTTGAAAACCTCATTCCTGCAGCTGAGAACAGGGACGGTGATATCTGTAACACAAGCTCCAGAACAGGGAGCCATTCGGAAAGCATGTGAAACTCCAGTCTTTTAAAGCATTATAGCAAGAGGGATTTCTGGTTTCAGGGAAAGAGAAGGCTGGGCAAGCAGGAGACAGCACCATCGACACGTGGGCGTCTGTGGCCAGCAGCTGGCGGGTTTAATTTTAGAACATTCGTCCTTGGCTGTGCCTCTTTACGTGAAGCACCTACTTGTCTTAGGGAAGTGTGTCTGTGCTTTGGGCAGAAACCCTTCTGCTTCCACTCTGCAGCGTCCGGCACCCTGCTCCATCAGATAGCCCAGCTTTTAAAGTGGGAGAGTCTTATCTTCTGAGAGAGGACCACAGAACCCAAGCAAGCTCTCAACGCAGCAGGCAGAGGAATGCAGCAGCTCAAGTGACTCACTTGTACCTTAACAACCTGGAGTTGTAAGTACGCAAAAGCCTCTTTGCATGTTTCAAGGGCATATTTACAGTCAAAGTGATGAAAAGACTGCTTCTGAACTATCTTCAAGAAGAAGGGCAATGATGGAACCACAAGGAAGAACAAGAAACAATCTAGGACCAAAATAGAAGTAAAGACTGGGGCTAAAAAGAGACTTTAAAAAATTCCCCAATACATATGGAGTCCTAATTTTTCCTTTGTCCTTAGCACTTGGAGTCAAAGGATTTGAATATCAGAAGAATACTCAACAATCAATGATCGTAACTGGCTGGAGGAAACTGAGGCTCAGAGTGCTTAAGGGGGCTGGGTAAAGGTCAACCAACAAGTTAGTGATGCAGTTACTCCCAGAACCCAGCTTCTTCATTCACAATTTAATGATTTCCCCCACTTTCTATTTTTGGAGCTCACCATTCCTGAATAGTTAAATTTAAAATATGGGATTAAGGAAAATATTATATTTGATTTATCTCACTCCTACTTGTCATCCTAATAATGGATGGGATCAACTGTACTTGCTTGGAGCATAGTAATGCACATTTTTAAAAAATATATCAGCTGTAGAAATGCCTTGAAAAATCATTGCTCTTAATAAATAAAATTAATTGGTGCTGAGCATGGTGGTACACACTTATAATCCCAGCAGCCCTGGAGGCTGAGGCAGGAGGATCACAAGTTCAAAGCCAGCCTCAGCAACTAAGCAAGGCCTTAAGCAACTTAGTAAGTCCCTGTCTCTAAAAAATAAAAAAGGGGTTTGGGGGTGTGTCTTGGTGGTTAAGAGCCCCTGGGTTCAATTCCCAGGGCAAAAAAAAAAAAAAAAAAAGTAGCCTTCACTAGAATGCCTGCCTTGTTCTTGTGGCTTTTCCCTTCGTGGAGACACAGCCCACTGGGTGAATGGAGCCCAATGGCTAGGATTCGAAGACAGGCCTCTCAGATGTTGACTGTCTACCAGGGTAACGTCCCAGTACAGGTCACCTCTGCATTCTTATCAGCATCCTTCACCCAGAGGAATTCCTGCCTCACTTCGGATCATCTATATCTTCTGGTTACATCATTTTATTCAGGAAGTTTTCTTTGCCATCTCTCTTTTCCACAGTCCAGATTAGATGTTCCTGCTATGGACTACTTGAAGCACCTCTTATTTCTTCCAGACCTAGACTTTACTATGTCTATTTTTTAGTTTATTTAATTGCTTTTATTCCTTTCCAGACTGTGAGCTCCAATGTCTGCTTGCCTGCCAGGGTATAGCCAATACTTTGGCACATATAATAAATACATGCCTGTTGGAAACTCATAGTCGTGTTTCATGATGATTTACATTCTATAAACTGCTTTCATTCATGGTAATCTAATTTCATCCTTACAGTAAACCTCTGATGCGGTATTATTCATTCCCATGTTTCAGACAGAGAAACTCAGACAACATTAACTTGTCCAAGGTCATCTAACTAGTAAGAGGTGGAGCTAGTACCAAACCCAGGTTGTTGAAGTTCAAGCTGTTTGAGTGAAATGATCAGAGCTTCACTCAGGAGAAATAACATGTCGGAGAGAAGAGCTGGACCCAGGTGGAGGCAGCAGGTGAGAAGGAGAGGGAGAGCAGCTACATGTGAGGGACAAAGAAATGAGTGTCAGGGCAAACTCAGAGGTAAAGTCTAAGCTTTGGCATGTCCATGGTTAGAGATCAGAAGAGAGAAGAGCCAGGCGAAAAATGCAAGAAAGGATCAGTGAGTGATGTAGGCATTTATTGAAAATTTATTATCATAGAAGCCACAAAAAGTAAGAATGCAAAGAAAGAAAGAGCAATTAACAATGGCAAGCATAATTCTGCAGATAGGAAAGAGGACTGTGAGAACCTCGTGGAGGCTGGCTGGATAGCAGAATACTTCTGCGAGTTTAGGCAGAATAAGGGACAGTTTGTAAAGATTTCAGGAAAGAACATGGGACAAGGAAATGAAAGCAAGAAAGAAGTGATTGAAGAATTTTGGCAGCTTCTTTATTTGTGCTTCAACTGGGAGACGTTGGGGGTGTTTACAGATTTTGGCTCTTATGAATAAAAGTGCTAATGAACACTCACCCAAGTCAGTAGGAGAACCTAATTTATCACTTGTCATGGGTACTTGGGAGAGGAAGTACTAGAAGGTACACTGTGTACCGGGGATCAAACTCAGGGGTGCTTTACTACTTGAGTCATGTCCCCAGCCCTTTTTATTTTAATTAATTTATTTATTTATTTTGTCTTTAGACAGGGCCTCACTAAATTGCTGAGGCTGGTCTGGAACTTGCCTTCCTCCTGCCTCAGCCTCCTGAGTCGCTGGGATTAGAGGCAGTGCTACTGCAGCCAGCATAAGTGCGTGTTTATAAGGAGCTGCCAAGCTTTGCTCTAAGGCTGTACTCTTGTATTTTACTAGTAATGGGTGATCATAGTTTTGGTTGCTACCCATCCTCACCTGTCCTTGGTGTTTCATCAGTCTTCTTGATTTTAGCCTTTATATAGTGAATATGAACAGTCTCATTATGATTTTAATTTACAATTCCCTGTTGACTAATAATGTTAAGCATCTTTTCCTGTGTTCAGCATATATTTTCTTAGTGATATTTCAAATATTTTTGTCCATTTTAAAATTCTGATTTATCTTCATATTGAGTTATGAGTTCTTTATGAATTATGATATATAGCTATATACCTAGATTTGATTCACAAATATTGTTTTCCCAGTCTGAGGCTTGTCTTTTTATTTTCTTCACTTTTTATTTCATTTTCCAGTTCTGGGGATTGAACCCAGTGGCAGTTAGCCACCGAGCCACATCCCAGCTCTATTTTAGATTTTATTTTGAGACAGGGTCTCAGTAAGTTTCTTAGAGCCTCGCTAAGTTGCTGAGGCTGCCTTGGAACTTGTGATCCTCCTGCCTCAGCCTCCTGAGCTGCTAGGATTACAAGTGTGTACCACCATGCCCAGTCCTTTCACAGTGTTTTAGAAGCAAACTTTAAATTTTTTTTGTGCTTTTTGTGTCCCATCTATGAAATTTTTGCCTAATTCAAATTATGTATTTTCTCCTAGAAATGGTATAGTTTTTAGCTCTTACATTTAGCTGTAAAGTCCTATTCAGGTGAATTTTTCTACATATGTGAACTGTTGAGGATTTTTTTTTTTTAACTCACATATGGATATCTAATTTATCTGCTCTGCTTTCTTTGTTCTTCTTTTAGTTGAGGTTTTTTTTTAGCATCTTAGTTCTGTAGATTCATAGTTTTCATCCAGTTTCGAATATTCTTTTCCTATCACTTTTCAAAAAAATTTTTTTTTGTCCTCAGTTCTTTCTTTTAGGCTCCAATTACATTAACGTTGGAACATTTGCTACCGTCCACAGTTCACTGGTACTCTTCGTACTTAATCCTCTTTTCTCCTGGGCTTCACTAATTTTTAGTTTCTAATGGGTGACCCTTCAAGTTCACCAGCTTTTCTTCTGCACTATCTAATGTTCTGTTAATACCTTGTAGTATATTTTTCACTTCAGAAATTGAGTTTTTCATGTTTAGAAGTCCTATCTAGATCTTTTTCATATCTTCCATTTTTTTCTCCAACATATTCCTGTTTTCTGTAATACATGGAATTCATAATAGCTATGCAGAGCCTTTGTCTACACTATCAGCTGTGCCATTTCTGGACGTTTTTATTAACTGAATTTTCTGCTGGGTAGGAGTCATATTTTCATGCCTGATGATTTCTGAATGGATATTAGACACTGAAAATTTTATGTTGCTTTCTGGTGATTTTTTAAATGGACATTAGACACTGTGAATTTTGTGTTGCTTGCTGGATTTTGATATATTTCTCTTAGAAGGGGTAGACTTCATTCTGTCATGCCATTGATTTCCTTGGAATCAGTTTGGTCTTTTTGAGGATTATTTTACATTTGTTTTAGTGTGATTCCAGTGTAGCCTTTATTCTAGGACTAACTTAACCCTACTACTAAGGCTTTCTGAGAACCCAGTGAGATACACATAAATATATACACATACACCCACATATATATTCATGTACCTATATAATTATATATATATATCATATATAACTACTTATATAATTATGTGTGTATATGTACACATATATAATTAAAAATAAACATTTTCCCTGAGTGCCATAGAAAACCACCATTGTCAAATATATTTCAACATTAAATCTAGCTTTCTTGTTGAATATATGTGTGCTTGGGGAGATTTCCATAATGCAGACTCAGAGTAGAATGTACTTTCAATTTTTCATTCGAGAGACTTTATCAACAGCAACCAAATGTTCCGATTAAGGTTAAAAAAAAAAAAAAAGATCAAGTTTTAAACACTGTTACCCTGGTGGGGAGATCCTGGCTACCAAACAAACAGATTTCAAAGGGACCTCCCAACTTGCCCTAAGCCACAGACAAATATTTGCTGTTACTGTAGTGGTAGGTAGGATAGGGCCACTTTGTCCTTTCCTTGTAGGAGACCTTGAGGAGGAGTATTAATTACCACCATGAAAAGTTTTCCCAGTGGAGATTAATCTCACATATCTTTCCCCATGAAGTTCCAGTCTGAAGTATGAGGATTAATTTCAAGAGGTGAATTAAGGAAGAGAACTGAAAGCTGAATTAGGAGGAAAAACTCACAGAAATAAAGACCAGCAATTGGTCTTTTAAAAGTAAAAACACAGATAGTACTTTCTCTACTTTGCCCTATGTCTTCTGAAGTACATACAGTTAGTCTCACTGAAAAACAGGTAGGTCTAATTCATATGATTCATAACGATAGAAAACAGTAGGTACAATAAAGCTATGTTTCCTTCTGCTCACTGTATAGAGATATTGAAGAGCTATAAGTACAGAGCTTGTAAGGATGTTTAAGTCATTGGGCTTACAAAGCATGAAAGCTCATGATAGAAATTCTAGGCTCACAAGAGAAACTGGCCAACAAGTTAAATTATTTTGGCCTCTAAAAATATTTTTCCTGGGCCAAGGATGTAGCTCAGTGATAGAGCATGTGCTTAGCATGTGTGAGGCCCTCGGTTTGATTGCCCAGAACCACAGGCACACAAATAATAACAAAAGAATAAATAAAATGTTTCTTTCTTACATATTTTGATTATAAAAAGATATTTCTAACCCAGAGAGATTGCAAGCTTTATATAAATTCTGATTATGTCTCCAATTATTAGAACCATATTTATTTTCAAATGATGACAAAGGTATGATCAAATCAGATAAAAATCCCAGGTCTACGTATTATTAAGCCTTTTACTAGAGGAATGATTTATTAATTCAACCATCACATAATTGAAGAATTACTCTGTTTTGGGCACTGTACTAGGCACTGTGGATATAAAACTGAATAAGAAAAATCCGTTATAGGCAAGATTTCTATTTTCCCCTAATTCTTGAAAATTAAGCTCTACAAAAGTGGTGTGAGGAGCTGTTGTGGTAGCTCAGTGGTAGAGTGCTTGCCTGGCATGCACGAGGACCTGGGTTCAAACCCCAGCACCACATACACAACACAGTGTTAGAGAAACAAAGGCCAGATGAAAAATAAATAAGAATTGATTCTCTCTGACTCTCTTTCTCTCACAAGAAAAGAATGTGGTATGAGACAGCAACTCAAAATATTTTTAGGAACCAGAAAAGAACGTAAGGCCATTTAACCCAAAGTTCTCAGTACAGGAAGTTTCTCCATAGTAGCTGAGGCCCATCTGTGCTCCACAAGATCCTACACCCTCACCAGGCAGCATGATTCACTTCTGGATGGTTCTAATTATCAAAAAGTTCTTTGGTATTAAGCTAGGATCTGTCCCCTGTGATTTCTAATGCTGGCCTGAGAGCTTTACAGAGTAAATCTATTTTGTGTCCAATATGAAAGTCCTTCAAATACAGAAAGGCAGTCATCAACTTGACTTTCATGCTTTGGGTCAAAACGTCTGCAGTGTCTCATATCACATAGTTTCCAGACCATTTACCACTCTGGCTGAGTAACAATGTCCTCTGTTTTATGTACGTGCATAAGCTACTGATGACAATACTTTGTAGACGTTTTTCCCTCTGTGATGTCAAACATCTTTCTGAATGCTTCTTTTTCCAATTTTATTCTTTTTAATCTGCATGAATTTTGAAGGTTTTTCCATAACCTAAGTAATACACTCAGATTTTAAAAGACTCTCGATATTTTGGGAAGCTATTTGGGAAGAAATGGAGTGGACTGAGTAGAGATAGTCATGTGAGAGGGGAAAAAATGTGTTGTTTTCGAGACACATTGTTTATGTAGCCTCTTGTGTAATCACTTCCAGTCATGGGATAACAGGGCTAGAAGACAAAGCTCCAATGTTCTTATTTTGGGAGGTGAGGAAGGCAGAGAAGATTCACTTCTACAGCTGAATTAGACTGGAATGGTATCCTCTATGAATTTCTATAACTTCTGTCATTAAGTTATTTAGATCATGAGAAAATAATCGCTCTCTGGTCACATGCCAACTGAAGGGACAGGCAGACTGGCAGATGAGACTGAGGTATGGGGGTGGAGGTGTAGGAAGGCCACAGCAGTCTAAATATTTAGTAGTTACAGAATCAGTTCCCTGTCTCCTACGCAGATGAAGGGATGAAGGTGGCTGACTGCAAGCTGACCAGAAGATCACAAGGGGCTCTGAGGCCAGCTCCACAGATAGCATAGCGGCCCATAGCCAAAGCCTGCTCCGCACTCAGTATCTGCCAGGCCATCTAGAAGTAAATAAATGCTTTATGGAGTTAGCTTTTAAAGGAGGAAAACTAAAAAGAAGCAGAAATAACTCATCACTGAACCCCCCCTGTGAATTTCCACCTGTGCCTGGTGCAGTGTTTTACAAAGTTCTTAGAAAACAGGTGTGTGAGTTCTGGTTACAGTCTTTGAAACTGATAATCTTTTAAGCATGTTATAAATCCCTGACTAATTTGAACAGGGTCTTAAGAGAGATTTTGAAAAGCATTTGATTTTAAAAGTCTATAAATCTTAACAACAAACTACAGAGTATCTGCCTTTAACCAAAGAATGCCCTGGGACCTAACTCTGCTCACTCCAAGTTGACTACAGAGCAACCTCTTAATAGAATCACTTGGAAATTCCTTCATGAGCCTGAAATACCCACAAGATGTAGGTGGATACATTTCTTTCAGTTTTGATAAGATGTTTTACTTTAAGCTCATACTTTTATCGAACCATAACACCGCCATCTAAAAATATCTTTAAAAGCTTAGTTCCTTATCTTGTACTTAGCATTCATAATATAATTTCAAAAGAATTTGTAAAGTCAAAATAGATAGGTTGAACTAAATTGGGATTGTATAGACATGAATTATTGTTTTACATCTAAATCTAACCTATTAATGCCTGTCTAGGAAGAATTTTGGTCTACTGCTTTAATAAAAACTATGCAATTCTTTATGCTCACTTTATGTACTATTAAATGACCAAAGTTGATTGCTGTTTTCTAACTAAACCTGTGTCTGAAAACACTAAGTAAAAAGGTACACCCTTGATGCTCTTGGAAACACGTTGACAACCAAAGTTTGTGCAAGAAGCCCCTAATTTATAACTGTTCTATGACCTAAAAATGTACACGTGGGTCAACTGTCTGAGCTTTTGAATGCATTTTATGTCTATTTCATTTACTACTTATCCTCAGAGCCTGGCAGAGAAGTGGACATGTAGTGGGCACCCGCATATTTGGTGAATGACTGGATAAATTAGCCCCCATATATCCTCTTCCCTAATGATGTAATAGAATTGCAGTATTATTAATCAGCACTTACATAGCACTTTGCATTTGTAAAACATATTTATATGTGCCTTAGTCTTTCTCACAGTGACCCAATTTACAAATGAAGATTCTAAGGCCCTGAGAATAAAGAGCCATTGGGCTGCATTGGAATTTCCAGTTGAGCTAGAACTGAATGGCTGTAGTGGAGGTGGAGAACCAATATAAGAGCCAGAAATGCCAGAACCTGGGTGGACCAGACATGGGACTCCAACTCCTACCCTCATACTGCCACACTGCATCTGGCAGTATTACCAAATGTGGGTAAAATGTCTTCCATTATTACAAAGTGGAGATTCAGAGAGTAGGGACCCGTTAAGGGGGGGCAGTTAGGTGACTTCCTTATGTTTGATGATTAAGAAGCAGAGCTCCTTTTGAAGTAGCAAGAAACAAAATCTCCCCCCGGGTAGTTACGCCAAATCTGAGGGTGCCTGCTTGCAGCAGGAAGTCTAACTGGCCTGGCTCTGCCATTGGAGTAGCTGGATGTAAAGTAGTTTCTCAAGTTGGAATCTGTGCATTCAGAGTTGGATGGGACATGAAAGGGTTCAGAGTTGGATGGGACATGAAAGGGTTCGGAGACAAATCTCTGATTCAGCACATGAATCTTCTCTAAGAACATTTCTCACTGTGGATCATTTGGCCTTTGCTAAAACATTTCATGGAAGGAGAAATTGGAGAGAGTTCACTTTGTCTTTGGATATACCCAGATCTTAAGAAAATCTTTCGTTGGTCATACTCTTGCCTTCTGAAAGCATCAGAGTCCATTTAATCCCCTTTCAAACATTTGAAGAATGCTAGCAATTCCTGAACATCCATAAATCCTCTCTCATAGGCAAAATATCCCAACTTAATTATTCATTATATAACAAGGCTCCTAACTGATCTCACCAGTTCTGCTCAGCTTTCTCTAAATAGGAATATCTTGACCTGAGCATAATATTCTAGCAATGAGTTGGCTGGAGAAGAAGACAGAAGGACTATTCTCTTCTCTGTTTGGAACACTGTTCTTCTGCTAATGTGGTCTAAGATTGCATTAGCTCTTTTGGCACTCATGATGTACTGTTGACCCACATTGCAATCACAGTCAATACTACCCTCAGGTCTTTTTTCACATGACCACCTGATAAGTCACACCTCTCTGGCAGTTGTATAGCTGATTTGTGAAAAGAGAAATTTATATCCTATTAGGTTTAGACTCATAAGTTTTGCTCACGAATCTTTCACACTGAGTTTTAAACACAGTAGTTATGTTACCCTCACTCGGAAGAACTATTGATGGGTCTCTGTTTCCCGTAGACTCTGAGCCTCCAGGGTCAGCCTCATCTCCTATTTCTCTTTCTCCCCCACTGCCCACCATATCACATTCTCCAACTATTCTTAAGCCTAACCTTCCTTATTCATATTCACTTTTTCATAGAATTCCTTTCTCCACCTTTCAAGTATAATCCATTTTTTAAGAGACAGCAATTTAAAAGTCCCAATCAGACGCTGAACTCCTTAAAAATAGGAATATACTGTAATAAAGTACAGGTAATAGAAACAAACACAGCTTAGAAATTTTTTTGCAAAAAAATATTGCTATATGTTTTGACAAGGAAAATGATATTTAAACCTCCTTCTCCAAAGAAAGTTTCTCCGCAGTTAGTTTCTCCCCAACTAATTTCTCCTCTCAACTCTAGAAAAGCAGATGAGTTGGATTTGATTTACTTGAAATAGCAATTCTTGGGAGAGAGAGTACAAGCTTGGCAGTTTATTTGAGTGAACCCAATAGCTGCACAAGCCTTCCAGAGATAGTGTCATAAGGCAATTGTTATTCAGAATCATAAAATAACCACCCTTGCAGCCAACGCAGCACCATGGCAAGGAGCCCCACTGGCAACACTACAGAAGTATAGTTGAAGCACCCTCTGGATCATTCCATGATGTCGATGAAAAATTAAACAAATCCCTGAGTGAACCTTTACATGCGCCTTACACTGTTTTCCAAGAGATGGTAGTAGATGCGAACCTTTCATCCAAACAGGAGGCCTGTGAGCCAGGCCTCTAAGATTAAGGACAGAGCCTGTGCTTTGGGTTTGCAAAGAATGGAACCCATGACATCGGCGTATGCATCAACTATCTGCTGGGGATCTGTCATCCTAAGTAGCTTACAAGATACTTGGCAGGCTGTCCCTGCCAAGTATTCCATATGCCTGCATACCTGACACTCTGACATAAAAGTGCTTTAAATCACAAAAAAGCAATGAAAAGTTGTCATCAATAATTATAACAACGATGCCTCAGAGTTCATTTACTTGATAACTATCTGTGTAATGCATCACAGCATGTTAGAAGCCAACATCTATTTCTCAAGAGGCGGTCTGCACCACATTAAGGAACTCACAAAATGAATGTGATAAATGCTATGACAGAGTTGAACGTAGGGTACTAAGGGTGCATGTATGTCATGTGTATGTATGGTTCACCTAACCCAGAATTTTGATAAGAGGTGAAACTTAAGCAAAGGCCTTAAGGATGGATAGGAATTATCTAATCATTATACATCCACCCACCCATCCACCCACCCAGCCATCCAAAATTTATTTGAGTGACACCTTAACTAAGGGAATTAGAAGTCAGACTCGGGGAAACTTCCTTGGCTTGAAATACTCTTCTCTTCCACTCCCTTCTCAAGTCAGAAGGTGAGAAAGAGCTCAGCACCTTGGAGTTATATAAGTAATTCCGTGGACACAGCTGGAGGATAGAGCGTAGGAGGCAATGGTGAGGGATGATCCAGGGGTCATTCAGTCAGGGTCTAGCACCTTGAAGACCAGGATAATATTATGAGGGGAATCACTGAAGAGTTTTAAACCAGAAAGTGACATTTTGCATCTAAAAAGATCCAAGTGCAATACCGAGAACAGGTTGGAGAGTGAGTGAGACAGAACATAGAAAACATACAGAGCGCAGTGCAATCACGTGTACAAATGAAACATCACCATGGTCTGCACGAGGATAGAGCTGGAGGGATGGAGAGAAGTCCACGCACTCCAGAGAGACTGAGATGCAGATGGATTAAGACCTGGTGGGCATCTGAAGCTGGTTGGAGATGACAAGGGAATTGAGAAAGACTCAGCTTTTCATCTTGAGAGGCGTCTCTGGGCTGGACAGAGATGTCCTTCCTACAGGTTGTGTTTCCTCTATGAGTAGAGGCAAGCTCTTAGCTGAGAGTGAGCAGGGCCTTGAGGATGAGTCTTAGAGGAGAAGGAAAACATTGAAAGGGTAACTGCAGGAAAGAGCTGAGGAAAAAATGATTTCTGCAGGAAGCCTGAGGGTCAAATTAAGTGGAAAACACAGACTTGTAGAGGGATCTCTTAGTACAACTGTGTTGTCATTTTCCCCCCAAAGAGCTCAGCTGTCCAGCTGAGCAAGGCAGCAGATGGTGGGATTGACATAGGACAGGGATGTGAGAGAGATGATGGGGCATGGAGCTGAGAGAACTGACTGGACATTCCAGAGAGAACATCAAGGGGCAGGCTTAGGAGACCAATAAGAACCTGAGGAAAGAAAATAGAAGTGAGAACTAGAAAGAAGAATGGCCAGAAGTAAAAACTGGGAATTAGTAGAGCACATGAGAAGTGAGGGCTGGGAGGCAAGGTTGACAGTCACCTGTGTTTTGTCTTTGCAAAATGACCCTTTCTTGCGGTTGAAGCAGTTGCTCACTTTACAGCACTTGCCTGGCATGCGCGAGCAAGCGAGTCTGAACTCCAGCACCACATACACAACAGTGTCAGAGCAATGAAGGCCACATGAAAAACCAAATAAAAATTGTTTCTCTCTCTTCCTCTCTCTCATTGTCCCTCTCTCTCTTAAAAAAAAAAAAAGACTCTTTCTCATTACAACCCCTTCCTGGAAGGACCCTCCAGTGGGGCTGATTTTCTTCTGAACCTTGATAATCATCACACAGGGAACTGTTGTTACAAAAGGATGGGTTTTGCATACCCTTGGGTTTGTTGGGAAGGAAACAACAAAGATGAGAGTTATGGAGAGTCGAGTGCTTGTCTCTTTTGATAACAGCCCTGATGTGATGTGTCCACCATTTTTACCATTAGCTTTGCTTTTATTTATTCATTTAATTATTGGTGCTGGGGACTGAACCCAGGGAGTGCTCTACCGCTGAACCACATCCCAGCCCTAACTTTAGTTTTTTATTTGGAGGGGAAAGTGGGGTCAGGGGACATAGAGTATTAGAGAAAGGTATAGGTATCAGTAAAGCCAACTGCAGTACAGGAGACGGACCGTATTTTCTCTCTTCAATTTTAAAACCAGAGAAGCCTTTTTCAGTAGCAGCCAAGAGACACAATGTTAGCACAAACGAATATGATGTCATGCAAAAAGCATTTGAATATTTTTCATAATTATTATTTTTTTGTCTTAGGAACTGTGATTACAAGGTATAAAGTAACATCAGCAAGCATAATCAAGGCCTGAGAAGACTTCTGCTCCTCTGCCAGTTGCAGGAAAGTGAGCAAGAGGAGAGAAACATGATATAGCAAGAAGGGTATTGTTTTGCTTTTCTGCTCATTAGCAAGAGAAACCATGCAGGAAAAGAATTTGTGTTGTAGAGGTGAAATGAGAAGCATGCAAACTGCCCAGCACAGAAACTGGCACATTCTAGAGCCATCTCTCAGTGTTGGTTTTCTTTCTGTTTTCCTCTTTAACAGTACAATGAACATCAAAATTTTCAACATTAATTAAAATATTCATAAAGTTTTTTCTAATCCTGTATGTGAATTGAAATTGTGGAAACATATGCACTTCTACTTCGATGGGATTGATTGTCTAGCTCCTATGCCTTAGGTAGATGCTCTCCAACATCACATTCTGCAAATTAAATTTCACAGTACATGAAGCGGAAAAATGTGTACAATGCTGATTGAACTTAAGTGCCCAAACTGTGATGGTCCAGGAGCATCCCAAAAATCTGCTCCTGGAACTGGAATTTTGACAGTCCAAAAAAAAAAACAACAGAAGAAAATTTGGATGAATCAAGCTGGAGTGGAATATGAGGCCATGGACGTGGAAAAGTCCCTGAAATTAATATTCCTCCTTCAGCATGGTATTTTAAAAGACTTTCCCCTCCAACTTAGCACTCTTATCATTGTCCTTCCCTTTCCATCCTCACTGGTTATCAAGCAGCGTTTTCCCTTCTCTCTGCTTGTTTCGCTTCCTCTTTTGAAAACCCAAGGTTGCCACCCCCATCTTCCCTCTCACTTGTCACTTTAGAATTCACACCTATCATTCTGACTGTGGCAACCTCACGCTATCCGATTCATGTTGTTGCTTTGTTAAGTAACTATTGGACCCACAAATTAGTAAGACTGGTTTTTCGTACATGCGTTGGGATTTTCAAAAGTGTTTTCAGTAATGGCAGCACCGATGAGCAAAGTTTAATCCCCTCTGGGTTCAGTTTCCAGACCTTCCTTTTTTCTGCCCACACCCACTCCCTAGATGATCTCATCCAATTTCATAGCTTTAAATAACATCTCCACACTGATGACTCCCAAATTTATGTACTTGGTCCAGACTTCTCTGGACTTTAACCTCACAGATCCATCTGCCTCCCCATAGCTCCACTTGGATGCCTAAAAGGCAACTCACACTTAAAGATCAGTACTTAGTAGACCCTAACATCCAACACAGTTAATAAACAGCATTATTACTTTATAGCTGCTTTGATATAATTCAGTTTAATAAATGTATTTTAGACATTTACTCCTTATAAGGATCTGTGCTGGGTACAGAGACTGAGGAGCCATAGAGCAAATTCAGTGAGGACAGTGTCCCTTGAAGAGTGAGCAGTATGGGAGCAGCAGAGAGATCATCTTCCCTGTTTTCAGACCCTTTCAATGACTGACAGAGGCAATCAGTTCCATGTCGTCTGACTTGATTCATCTTCCCCATCTTCCAGAGGTCCATCCCTAGGACCCCATCCTGGGTTTGAGGGTTCTCCTCATGTGTCCAGATAGACCTGACTTCCAGGTACCCACTCTTCATCGTCACACTTTAATTTTTCAATGAGTCATTACAATAATTCAACATTTTATCTTCTTATTTCTTAAAGTTTCCAGAACATTTTAATTAAATATTGGCAAAGTTAAGTCATAAAATAGAACAAATACAAAGCAAACAAATGCTAGACAGACATTTTTAAAAAATAGCTCGCAAGGAAAATATTTTTTGGTGGAAAGATCCACCCTTTGAAATCAATCAACAAAGTTTTTTATTAATTGGACATCTAGGTTTGTTCCCATGTTCATGTAGCTTCTTTAAATAATTTTAACTGATAGCTACTAATAGTGGGTTTTCTTTAAAGTAAAGGCATTTTTTTGAAACATGCTGCTATAAATCTCTAGCCCCCACCAACAAAAGGGAATAGCACTGTGGTGTATATAATCAAATTACTCTATATAAATATATACATTTTGTTTTCAAGTAAATTGAACAAAATTATATACAAGATTTTGCTTCAGGATGACACACTGTTACCTTACATAGCTAACTTAGAAAAACCACTAAGTTACTAGCTTGATAAAAAAAAGTATTAATTCCCCTTCCCTCAAAAAATAAACCAGGGCTGGAGTGATAGCTCAGCGGTTCCATGCTTACATGGCATACTCAAGGACATGGGTTCAAACCCCAGCACCAAAAGCCACACGAAAAACTAAATAAAATTGATTCTCTCTTTCTCTCTCTCTAAAAATAAACAAATAAATAAACCAATCAAAAGCATGCAAATCAGAACTGAAGAACTGTATTATATTAATTCCCCATGTAGCATATTTTAAACAATCTCAGGTATCTTTTTTTTTCTTTCTTTCTTGGTACCAGGGGTGTTTACCCACTGAGCCACATTCCCAGACCTTTTTATTTTTTATTTTGAGAGATGATCTCGCTAAATTGCTTAGGGCCTCGCAAAGTTTCTGAGGCTGGCTTTGAACTTGCCACTCCTCCTGCCTCAGCCTCCTGAGTCATGGATTATGCCTGGCTATCTCAGGTATCATTAAGTGCACATTGTCTTCACTTGTTGGACATATTTTTCTATCTAATATAAGAAAATATTAGTTTCATCATGCAAAGTAGATGCCGTTGTATTACAAATTATCAATTAAACTATACGTACATACAACCACCAGAGCATCACTAGAGCAATTTAGTTTTAGTTTTTCTTTCTTTTACAATTTGTGGTTATAATAAAGCCTCAACGTACAAATAATTTCCATGTAGCTCATCATCCCAGCTCTGGCATAGGCTAACTCATTGCTTATTTGACTCTGAGTTACTCCCACTCATTCTTTCTTCCTTTGTCTGTAACATGAAGTTAATGTTGCTACCTAGCCAGTGTGCATCCTGGGAGAAGAAGGGTGTGGTGCACCCTAACAGGCCTGCAGGAAGGCATCAGTAGATACCAGTCACATCGTGACTTATAAGTGCTGCTGGAGACGTGGGCATGAGCACACACACTCCAGGAACCAAACACAACAAGTAGTTACCAAGAAGTGGAGCTTAGAAAACATTTCTACTCTTACATTACTTCGTTTTAACTTTTAAGTTTAAAAATCCTAAGCATGACTTGACGTATATAATTATGCCTAAACCTGATCAAGTAGCTTCCACACGCTTGTGCCATACTGTCACCAGGTACTGAAATATACCATTTCAATGGCCTGAAGATACAAACACATGCAAGGATCTTACATCCTTGTATGGATGTACCTTATCCATACAAGGTATTTGGCAGATTCCTCATGCATTCTCTCCCGTTATTTAATAAATTGGTTGGTAAATTATCAAGTTCATTCTTTTACCCAGCAGGTTGTAAGGACTGCAAAGGAAAAGACCGCATGTGGTTTTTTGTGTCTTGCACACTAACTGACTTTGCCACAAAGGAATTTCAGCTTAGTATGCTGAATGGAAATAGCTCTGGACTGGAAGTCAGGAAATAAAGATTTCAGTTGAGTAACTGTAGACAAGTCACTCACACTGTCTTCAGGCTTCAGATTACTCATGCGCAATCCTCTTTCCCGTGGATGACATTTAGATTCCTTTTCAAATGCTCTCATTCTAAGACACAGTAGCAACACTGATTCTGCTTCATTAGCAAACACAGGCAAAACTGATTTTTGTTTTGTTTTGTTTTTTGGTACCAGGGATTAAACCCAGGGGTACTTAACCACTGAGCCACATCACTAACCTCCCACCCCTGTATGGTTTTGTTTTTTTTTCCTTGGGAGACAGGGTCTTAGTAAATTGCTTAGGGTCTCGGTAAGTTCTGAGGCTGGCTTTGAACTTGCGATCCACCTGCCTCAGCCTCCTGAGTCATTGGGATTATAGGTGTGCCCAAGTGTGCCCAGCAAAAAACTGATTTTGACCAATGATTGTCATATTAATTAATATCCAACATCATTTTCCCGTATCTATAGGTTAAAAGAAACATAATCCTTAATTATAGATATTGTCCACTCATGAAAGCTTCTCAGGAACTCCAAGTCCTTGTCATTATTCCGTCAAACACAAATCCTTCAATATATATTTAAAACTGTAAACTGTCTCCTGTGGGCATTCCCTATCCCCTCCCCTGTTTTATTTTCTCCTTAGCGATTATCATATTCTTGCACACAGAATATTTCATTTGCTTTTCTCTATCTTCTCATATTTCCCTGCTTAGAATATAAGTTTCATCAGGACAGGGATTCTTATGTTTAGTTCACTGCTACATACCTAGAACCTGGAATGGGATCTGATCAATAGTAGCTAAAAATGATTTGAATGAATGGTTGAATAAACACTACTTAAGATCCCTTCCTTACACCATATATCATTAGTACCAACTCAGCTTCTCCATATTAATCGGAATTTCTGAATCTCATCCTCTGCCCAGACTTATTCATTTGTCCCTTTCTGTCATTTAAGGAATTTTGCTGCTGTGTCTTTGCTTGTCTTATCCTCCATCCATACGTTCATCCAGTTGCATATTTGCTGGCTCATGTGGTCCAGGTAATGTGCTAAGAGCTGGGTGGTAGAGCTAAATAAGACTGACATGCTCCCTTACCCTCTTTAACAACCCTTATCTATTCAAGGATTACTTGGAGATCCAGCTACTCCCTCCTCTTTGGCTTCCCTCACTGCTGCCTCTGACCTTACAGTCCTCCCTTTGAATGTTAAATATTTATCATGTCCTGGAGAAAAGGTTGATTGAGTTCTTTTAATAGTGAGCTAACAGAGCAGGGAGTTTCCAAGATGATATCTACATCACTTTAGAGTTGCTTTTGGGTCACTGAATCAGTTGCAGTTTTTTTGAATAATGATAATTGAAATTCCACTTCCATGAGACCTGTGTGGGGCCTAAACTGGTTTGCTGTACCTCCTCAATTTCCTGTGTCTTCTGTACCCAGCGGTGATCTCAGAGTGCTTCTTTGCATCCTGAAAGAGCCTCATGAATCCATCATCCTTAGCTTCAAAGTTATTATTATCTACTGCTTCACCTCAATTGGAGATTAAGCCCCCAACTGACAGAGTCTGGAAATAGAACATTGCCAGCCCCAGGCTGTCTCTGCCTAGCTCCAGGGCTTTGGAAGCACTTAATGCCTCCATCCCAGAATTTCCCATATTGTGTTCTATGGCTCTCTAGAGCCCTGAAAGTAACTGTGGTTTGGCAAAGAAAGAGTTACATGGCCAAAAAGTTTGGGAATGCCTATTTCTCACACTTGGGGGTACAGGGTGAATAATAAGAATATTTGTATTTTTATAAATGTTTAACTTTGTAAAAATCAAGTGTTTTGGTTTAAATATATCCCCCAAAAGGTCATGTGTAGGAAACTTAATCCCCAGCTTCTTACGTTAATAGTATTTGGAAGTGAGGACTTTGGGAGGTAATTGGGATTACATTAGGATGATGAAGTTAGTGGTTTTGTAAGAAGAGGAAGAGAGACCCAAGCTAGCAAGCTTGCTGTCTTACCATGTGATGTCCTTCCATGGTACATGTAGCCCGAGGCCCTCATCATAGGCAGAGTGAATGCTGGTACCATGCTCTTGGACTCTCCAGCCTCCAGAACCATGAGCCAAATAAACTCTTATTCTTTAGAAATTTCCCAGGCTCATGTATTTTGTTACAGCCAAAGAAAACAGACTAAGACACCAGTCTGTGTTTCTCAGTCTAACCTGACCACTGAGTCCTTTAATCCTAGACCACCCCTGGTGTCTCAGAGGACATTACTTCTCAGGAGAACACCAATCAGCAGATTCCTTTTCATCTTCATGTCATATCCAAATGAGTAGCAACTAATGGCTTTAGGAGGCTGAGAGAAGAGGCGATGTGCATCTCCCTGCCAGAAGTTCTGAGGATCAATAATAGAGGGAGAACATGGTTTAATGGAACAAATGCTAGCCTTCAGGTCAGAAGACTCAATACATAGTCCTAACTTTGTCGCATAACTCGCTACATGTTTTAGGGCAAATCATTTTACTTCTGAGCCTCAGTCTTGTCTCCTGGGAAGGAGCTGCATTTTCTGATATATCCACACCCCATTCTTTGAATCTGCTGGCCAGTTTAAGGAGTTTGTGTTGTAGCTTTAACTTTGGTTTAAAAAGTGGTCTTCCAGGTATGGGTGTAGCTCAGTGGTAGAATACTTGCCTAGAATGTGCAAGTACCTGGATTCAATCCCCAGCACTACAAACAGAAAAAAATTAAAAGTGCTCTTCTGGTGGATTTTGAGGACTATTATTTTAAAATCCTCTGTCAGAAGGTTGGTTCCTTCAGTTCTGTTGATGAAGAGGTATCTGATTCCTCTGATATGAAGCTATAGGATATCAAAGCCCAAAGGAGTACATTTGAATGAACACTAGAAACAAATTATTTCTAGGATATACGTAAATTAGCCTGACTAGTAGAAGAATGCCCACAGAAGTTGTAAGAAGTCTTACTCAGAGTATGGGAAGATAGAGGTTTATTATAAATAATCAATAAATGAAATTTGATTAATTGGTTTATTTTTCTGAGTACTGAATTTCCAAAGATAAGAGATAAATACTAAAGAGTTGTAACTACAGAGTTAATGTATAGTTCAGCATTAATTAATTTATATTCTAAACTGAAAGAAGAGGGGTAGGTTACAATCTTTTCCTGTAGTACTTGTCTTAGAGGAGGGCTCTGAGAAAAATGAGTTCCCAAACCTGTTCTCTGAAGAGACTACATAATGACTTAATGTAGACTTGCAAATATGTTCCAGGGGGAACTTGCACTTGATGTTTTTCCTGTTATCAGAATATTAGACTGATGAATTAACAAAGACAATTAAAAACATTTACAAACCAGATAAAACCAGTATCAGTACATTGAACTATCATAAATTGCAATCGCTGTCTGCTTTGAATTTGATGTAAGCATTGATGACAATAAGTACTTTGGCTATAAAGAAGACAAATTTTGTTGCCACTATAAGTCAGATAACTGTTACTTCAATCATCTCTAAGTAATTTCTAGAGTACTGTAATCAATTCAATGTGATATTTGCTAAGGGAGTATGCCTGTCATCTGGTTACTAAAACTGCATTTTTGCTGCTTCATAGATACACACAGCCCAGTAGAACTGACGGAGGGAGCCAATGTAAGCCTGTGGATCAATTCCAAAGCAGTTTGAGAGTTCAAGCCATTCGTTTGTTTTCAACACAAAGTGTTCTCCACATAAGAAAACAATGAGTCTAACTTATCTGTCTCTTTCCTGTCCTGGTACCTTTCTTACAACATTACGAGAAACCTGGGGACCATGAAGAAGAAGGGCACGGTTGGGTGCACTGACTGCCCTGGGTCCTACTTGGTTCTGGGGCCAGCGGCACTATTCTAGTGTCTTCAGAAGAGCAAGTAGCTGGACAACATGCTGAAAGTTCCTATACGTCCATGGGAGTACTGGAGAGAAGTTCCCAAACCAATCTTTTCATCACGCCCCCCACAAGCAGTGTGTGCCACCAAACCAAAGGCAGAATTAGCACCAAGAACAATGCCTGACACATAGCAGGAGCTCAATAAATGTTTATTAAATAAAGCCATCTGGGAAGTTTGTGACTATATGTAAAATACTGCTATAAGCGTGCTTTAGCGACCATAAGTCACTGTAATACATGCTTTGGATATATGGCGCCTGGTCTGCTTTCTCAGCCTTGGTATTATTGATAATTCTTTGTTGGGGGTAGAGTGAAGAATGCTGTCTTATACATTATTATTTAAAGTTTAGTAGCATCCCTGGCTCTCACACACTTGAAGCCAGTGGTACCCCCCACAATGTCTCTAGACATTGCCAAGTGTCCTAATGGGGGGTGGGTGACATCATCCCCACTTATTTATTCTGTATATTCATGATCTATACCAGAAATAGAAAGATAACCCTCTTTCCTCTTTAATCTGTTTTCATCCAGTTTTCTCTGAACATTTTCACATGTGGGGGAACCTTTCTAGGTACTTACTTAAGGAAGGAAAATATTAAAGAGAGAACATTCCATGCAGAAATTGGACCAGAAGCTGAGCAGGCTATTTTGCACAAAGTGCTTGAGCTGGTCTTGGACCCAGGACAGACCCAAGTCTCTAAGCTGGAACAGACCTCATCTGTGAGTCCAAAAGCAACCTGTGTCTTAAACTACCTTCATTTGTTTGCCATGCATTTTTGGGATTTTAATAGTAAAACTCACAGTCACACAGAAGTCTCCTTCTGGCAAACAGATATTTTTCTCCATTGGGTTTGTTTTCGTTTATTTCCTATTTATGTTAACAGTATCGGGAAGATACCAGCATGGGCTCCAGGAACAAGCTGTCTCGGTAACTCCTTCCCCATTCAGTAACATATGTCATCCTGCTAACAGAAGAAACTACTAGTAGTTTTTCAAATCTCTAAAGCAGAGTGAGTGCCTACTCTTTCTTAAAATGAAAAAGAAATTAGAATCTTAGAATTTTGACTTAAACCCAGCCAGTGGGCAACCTGCTTAGAAATGACTCCACATCCATACCCAAGGATGAGAAATAATTTATGACAAATAAAGCTCATGAAAAATTCTAATTTCATTCATGTTGCTACAAGTATAGCTTCATGCTTTAAAAAAAAATGTGGGCTGGTAACATTTTTCTACCTTACTTCTCTTACAGTGTAGAGTTAAACAGGTGCCCTTACCTCTCCTCCAGTGCATGGGAAAGGATTGGAGTATCTAGAGGTGCAAATAGCTCCCTTCTTGACAACATCATCTTCCAGGCCAAATGTAGCTAAGCAGTTAGTTGCAAAGTACTTGTAAGGCTTCCATGTCTTTCCAAAGTCCTGGGACCGGTCCAACACCATGGCTGCCGGCCTGGGGGACTTGAACACCATAATTAGGTGAGTGAAGTAGAATTCAGCCTCCAGGTCTAACTGGATCTTTTCTCTGTGCACATCCTCTGCAGACTGCCACCACGTGCGGGGGAACCTGAAGGAGGAGTCTGCCATGGCAGATGGCAGATGAGCCAGATGAGGGTGGGCAGCATTGCACTTGTCACATTTGGGCTGTCGACAAGTGAGATCGGCATTCTCGCTATAGAAGCAGTACAGTTCAGTGGCATTCTGACCGCAGGTCGTGTCTGCCCAGAGTTTTCTCCCTAAAGCCAAATTTCCCATCCGAGGGTTGCAGGCTTTTTCACAGCGGGAACTTGCTCCAGCTACTCCACTCAGTCCTGAGGAGGAGAAAGCACATGTCATTCAAGACAAACCCATCAGAAAAGTTCTTCTGTCTACCTGGTCCATCAGCCACCATCAAGGTATCCCCAAAGAGCCTGAGACTTTCCCTAAAGGAAAATTCCACCAAATTTGATCATGAACACTGTTTTGCATTCACAGTGCATTTGTGTGTACAAGTGTTTTGATTTCTATGTTCAGTTGTAAAATTCACATAAGATAAAACTTCAGGTAGAGGGAAGGAAAATGGAAACATAAGGGTGAAGAATACTGGCCTCATATTTTCAAGTACTTTGCTTCATAAATATTCTCTATTTTTGAAATATAATTGTTTTTGAAGTTGTGACTTAAATTACACCCCCCAAAACCCACGTAATTAAGATCACCTAATGTAGTCTTTCAAATATAATTTGAGTCCTTAGTAATTATGTAACATGTCTACTATGAGAATGCATTTAGGGGGAAATGTAGAATGCTACTTTCTTTATATTTTTAAGCCAGAAAAATTCCTAGGAAAAGCAATATGAGATATTTAATAAGCATACAATAGGACCTTAGGGCAGCAAAGCCAGAAACCATTGGATGGCAAACGTGCAAAATCCATTTCTAATATTAAGTAAATATAGTCATGAAGAAACTCTCCAAACTGCCAAATGGCAGGACAGCTTATTTTACATGCTCTCTGCCTCTCGAATGCCTCTACCTATGACAGGTTGTACAGCAGTTACCTGTTTGCTTAACAAGAGAATGTTTACACTTTGGCAGCCACTAACACATCTTTAACCATTGTCTGTGAACTAAAACACCTTCTTAAAGAAACACACTCTTCCTCCCAAAGGTTCAAGAGACCTTAATGTTTCAAAATTACTTAAAATGATAAACATCATCCACATATTGACATGCAGACTACAAATCATAATCCTCTAATTTGGGTTTGTCATTTTAATTATGAATACTTTTAAGCAAAATCGCCTATTTTAAAAGCTAAAACAGGGAGCGGGGAAAGGAAAAGGAAACCAAACCCCAAATTCTGGCTAATTGAATGTTTCTGCTTAAAAGGGAGCACCTCTGAACTGTTATCACCTGGGCGTTGAGGAGAGCCAAATGACAGCTTTGGCTAAAATGGAGATGTTTCACACCTGATTGACGAAAACCAGCCCCATGTAGTCTTGCAACCAAAATAAAGGCATTATTTTTTAAATGTCAAATTGTAGTGTGCACTATGCCTGGTTCTATTTGCCATTGTTCTGATTAGCTGGAGCAATAGTTGCTTGTGGCCAGAATCACACAAACACATGGTGTGCTATGACTCACCTGTAAAGCATTTCGGGGGGGGGGGAATCATATACTGACTGTACAAGTATTTTTGACTTGAAACACTTGCCTTGTGATATTTATTTACAACCTCTTGATTGCATGTTTTTTGCCATAACATGGTTTGAAAAGTGAAAAGTTTATTGAAGTTCACTTTTGCTTGCAGGAGCATATGTAAGTGGACATAAGGGTAAACATGTAAGAAAAGTAAAAGTAAAAAAACGTAGACCTTTAACAGCGCCTTGGGGGAGGATATGCTAAATAATTTTTAAACACTCCTACACTAGTAAGTCCAGAAAAGATTTGCTAATAAGTGATAATCAGTGAACAAAATACTCGGAGATCCCTAAAGAAGTGACTCTCGAAGTACCCCGGGGATGCTCCCATGACTGACTGCTTTGGGATGCAGACTCTAAAGCCTGCTTTCGACTGGGTCCCAGAGGCTCTGGGAGGAGAGTGGAAAAAGCTAAGTGAAGAGATGCGTGAGATCTATCAGTCCGCTTCTCTGACCCACACTCCTCTGAATGGAGCAAGCGAGATCCGCCTGAAAGCCTGGACCGCTGCAGGGTCGCTCACTTTCTCTTCCCTTTACCGGTGCAGCTGCACTTACGCCTAACTAGAAACCAGGTGACCCGCATGAGGGAGGGACAGAAGCAGAAGGGGCTCCCGAATATAGAAATAACAAGTTGGGAAACGGTGGCCTAGGGCAGTCCAAGAAACCCCGGGCAGGAGTGGGAGGGAGAGGGCATCTGACGACGCCTCTGCCGGTTGTCCAGTTACCAAGACCGGGAGCAGACCCGCCTCCGACCTCCCGCAGAGCCTCGGCCAGGGTACCAATTCCCCAGGGGCGGCCAGCCAGCTCGGGGCAATCACCGGGGTGATCACCACCTATCGTCCTAGCCCTGAGTCCCTCTGCGTTCCAGTCACTGCCCGGGGGAGCAGGAGCGCACCCCCGCTCCAGGTGGCCCTACCTGGCTCTCTAGGACCCTGCGCGAGGTCGGGGACGTTGGTGGTTTTGAGAGATCCGCCCCGACCCACGCGCGCCCAGGGTCTCTGGGCCACCGCTCCTCATTACTCCTCAGGCCATGAAGTGCCGGGGGATGGCGAGCAGGGTCCTTTGTTCCCTTACAAAGTGGAAAGGCAGTTTTTTAACAAGCCAAACCGAGAAAGAAACCCAGGTCGCCGTATCTGCGGCAGAGCGCACCGAGGATATCGGGTTATCCAAGGGCAAGTGTATCTTAGTGGCAAAAATATCAATAGTATTTGAAATTGCGGGGCCCCGGGGAAAGAAGGCGGAACATGGCCACTCATTTCATCCTCAGGAGCCGAGCTCTGAACGCCCAGCCCGGCTCCTCGCACCCCTGAGTTCCGAGCTGGGGCACAGAAGGAGCGAGGGAAGGGGGGTGGGGGCCCGGCCGCGTCACCACCCACCTGCGGCCACCGCGGAGCAGCCCCAGAGCAGCAGCAGCCGCGCGCAGCTCCCCATGGCCGGGAGCAGCCGGGAGCAGCCGGGCCAGGCGGGTGCGGGAGGCAGCCGAGACCTCCCGGCTGTGGGATGCAGCGCCAACCGTCCTCAGGAGAACCCGGGCTCTTTATTTCTTCCTCCTCCTGGGGCGCTAGCCTCGGTCAGCGGGCACCGGCGGCGCCGAGCCGGGCGGCGGGGTGACCCTCGCGCACCGGCCTGGCGGGGCCCGGGCACCTCGGGGGCGGCGGGAACCCAGGGACCATAGCCGGCCTGGCCGCGCTGCCCCGCCGAGCGGCCCTGCGGGCTCCTCCGCCGCTAGCCCGAGGCTGGGCGCCCGCAGTCGCTGCTGAACTTTGCGAGACCTTTCACTTCCCGGCCGTCCCTGCCGCCGCCGCCTCCTCCTGGGCGTCCTCCTCCGCTTTTACCACCTCCTCTGGCTGCCGCGCCTCGGTCCCGTCCTTCTCCATGGGCAGTTCCATGGGATGCATTTTTATTGCACCGACACCGCGGCGCTCCGGTGCCAGCCCTCCTCCCCTCGCACCTCCACCCCTTCCTCACGCCCGCCCCCCGCGCTTGACAGCCCGGGCGGTGCAGCCCGCGCGGCCGGGTAGCGCCCCGCAGCCGCCGCCCGGGGAGGGGTCCGCAGCGCCGGGACCGGCCGCCCCCTCGGCCGGCTGGCCCTGCCCGCCTCAGCCCGGCGCGCGCCCTTCCCTCGGCCCCCAGCTGCCCTGGCGCCCCTCCCGGCGCGCGCCCCGCATCTCCCTGCGCGACCCCCCTGGTGCCCTCCAGCACCCACAGGCCTCCCCTAGGAAGCAATCTCCCACCTTCTCCCGGAACATTCCTGAGAGCTGTTGACTCCCTCTTTATCAGGTCAGGGCTTGCCAAGGGGCTTAAAAAACCGCGAAACAGGCGAGCGCCTACTTTTCACGTCCCCCAACAAAACAAGTCCTCGCTCTTGCTCCTGCCATCCCTTCTCCGCGAATCTCAGACCCAGGTTCGGAACCCCCAATTCAGCCCGGGGTCCTGGCACCGAGATCGCGCCACTAAGTAGCATTCGCGGCTTCTCTGCCGCCTTTTGGGGCTGGGGGTGCATCCTGGCTAGACTCCCAGCCTACGTGCCCTGAGGGTGTAGCCAGGTGTAAAAGGGGTTCTTCAAAATTCAGGGTGCTGAAAGAAAAAGGTCATGCGATTAGCTAGTGGACTGTTGAACATCCTTGTCAGGGTCATAATTACAAAGAATTCGTTGGTCCTTCCATGCACTCTGACTCTCTAGAGTAGGATGTGCTATGCAACAATAATGTTATGAAATATGAAATAACTCGTGGGCAAAAATTTAGTAGCAACCACAAGCAGCTAATTAGGATAGATAGGATTGCTCAGGGCTGGTATTTATGAAAGGAAATTAAATAGTACTTGAGTCTGGGACTTTTGCAAGTTCTGTGAAAATATAATTCTACTTACATATTCAGGGAAATTGGCAAAAGTTAAGACGAATGCAATTTTGTATTGCAATGTTTGGTTTGTACCTTTGAATATTTTCCAGAAAATTAACTACCTTATGGATATCATTCAGTTATTGTGTGTATTGCAGATGAGGATAATCAGAGCTTAAGGCATATCTAGATATTATTTATATATTCTTATATATAACATATACATATTCTCTCTTATATGTTATATATAAGAAGGTTATCTCTCCCAGGAGGAACGGGATTAAATTAGTCTTCATAAGCCACTTGGGAGACATTAAAAGTTATTCTTTTGGTCAACACTAGACAGTGGCAAACCAGTGTGGGACAGTAATTCCTATGCTAGTATCCATTTAGAAAACAAATTCTTTCAATGTTCAAATATTGATAATTCAGGGACTTTCTTCATATCTTATAGATGTACTCCCAATGATAAGTCACTGAAGCACCTCCCCAACTGTTCTTTATATTGAATAAATGTTAGGAAATTGTAACAGCTTCAGGCTCTTAGCACAAATATTAACCCAATTGCCAAGGGAAAGAAAAAGAGAGAAAATATTTATTATTAATTTGTGGAACTACTAGCTTAGGCAAAACTACTCCATTTCTTATTATAAATTTCCAAAGCATAAACGATCTGCACCAATCCTGCATAGATAATATACTTCCTTGATTGCTCTATAACTGGGTCATGTTTATTTTAACAAGACAACAGGCTCCCTAGTGGTAGAACAGTCTTTTATATTTAGTCTATACAAAACATTTTCTTATATTCAATATTTTTTTGGTGGAGCTGTTCTGGGGATTGAACTCAGGGCCTTGTACACAATAGGCAAGCACTCAACCACTGAACTCCATCCCCAGACCATATTTATTATTCCAAACTGAAAGTACCTACCAGACATGTATATAGGGAATGTTCTTAATTAATTTATTTATTTTTTATATTGAAGCAGAAACACTCTACCACTTACCACTGAGCTACATTTCCAGCCTTTTTTATTTTTAAGTTGCCCAGGCTTGCCACATGCCTCAGCCTCCCAGTTCACTGGGATTACAGATTGGCATTATGGCACCAAGCTCCTTAAATGTTTTTAATTGAGTTATGTATTGTTATACACTAAGAACAGAGACTAAGAAAAAAAAAAACCCAGTGAAATGAAAATGATTTCCCATATTCTAAAGGAATTGGTGCATTCTATACCAATACTTTATATATAAACCAGCTCAGAAAAAAAGTGATCAGCATTCTAATCAATTTAATTTGCTTATGTAGCCTAATGTGTTAAATTATGCTTTTGTTTTGAAGACACTATTCAAGAAAAGCTTAGCAACATCAGGTAAATCTTGCTTAATGGTAAGAATATCATTGACTATGATTTTGTGTAATAGATTTCAGTAATAGATTCAGAAATTTTAATAGTATGAATTAGTAGAAAGTTTAGCAAACTTATAAAACTTCAATAATAAGTTTTCAGAAGCCTTATAATTGGCAAATTAAATCTAGAATGCTCTTGATAGCTTGGAAGAATTTTTTTTACTATTTATTAAAATAAATGACAAAAAGTCCATGTGCCAAAGAACATACTCATGGGAGAGTTATGCAGGGTCTCATTTAAGATACTCATGCAATTGTGTGTGTAGTGGGTGGGTGGATGCTGGGGATCCAGCTGTGGGCCTCATGCAAGCTAGGCAAGCACTCTGCCACACCCCCGCCTCATAGCATAGTAGAAGTAATAAAATGGAAGGGAGCAGGATTCTATTAAAGAGAGGAATAAATTCAGACAGCCTAGTAATAAGATGGGGAAATTATGATAAGTAGATATAGGAACAAAACAACCCAATAACAACAACAAAACCCCAAACTCAACAACAGTCTTATAAAAATGGCCCCTGTACAGATTTTAGTGCAGAGGCCGAAACAATAGAAGGCTATCAAGATATCACTTTATTACAACTTAGTACAGTAACTAAGGTCCCGAAAGGTTGATAGAGTATTCAGAATCAGATGTGACCTTGAGCCCACTGTCCACATTTCAGTAATCTGCAACTATACCAAATAAGTCTGATGTGTTTTCTGATAGATATTTGAAGATCTGAAGTCAAATTTTATTGCTCCTCTTAATAATCCTCTCCAAATATTTGTTTAATCATCCATATGACATAATTTCCAAACCTTCTATCATCTTAATTACCCCCCCTTTTCAGGTATACTCCAATTTACCTTATACTATACACCTAAAACTCAACTCAGTATAGAATAAAATATAACCTTAACTCAGATATAGGGCTTTTATTTCTGTAGCCTAAAAATGCATCAGCAGCTTTGTGATGTTGGTTGTGCGTATGCTTAAGGTCAGCTAAGATGCCTTTTACATACTGATGTCTTAGAGCCATTAATAAATGGCAAAAAAAAAAAATACTTTGTGTAACCAGAGATTTCATTAGAGTGCATTGCAGTGGTTAGCATTTAATACACACTAATTTAAACAATAAATCAACAAATTAAAATTGCTGAACTGAAAAAATAGCCAAACATTTTAAAAGAAACTTTTAATCCTTAATAGATACTTAAGTATCTATTTTCAGGAGGGAAAAAATTAACTTCTATGGGAAATTTACCTCTTCAACAGCACACAAGTGCCATTACTCTACTTACAAGGAAAGGAAGGACTTTGAAAATAGTGATATTTTTAGTATACCTAGCATCCTTCCCCCATGGAACTATAAACATTATCTCATTTATCCTTGTAGCATCGTGGTATAGGAGGGAACAGGAATAGTTGTGCTCATTGACACAAAGAAAAAGTAAAGAAAAGATGCAAGTGCCAGACCTAGTTCATGCATACATAAACATAATAAATATACACTGGAGATTGGACTTGGGTTCACAGATAAAAAAAAAATCATGTTTATCTATCAATTTTCTACCTGGCCTATGCCCTTCGAATGCCCTTTAAGAACATCATCTTGGGAATTTCCTTAAGCTTTCATCTAAGCCTCCTGCCAATGGCACTGTTTCTTATTTCATGTGCTTCCTGGCTACAGCTGCTCATTCCTAGGAAGGGAGTGAGTCCTTTGAAAATACATGTGCTCTTACAGGAAGGTAACCAGTACTTTTCTAAAATTAAAAAAAAACCCTGCACGCATGCTCTCTCATGTTCAAATTAATTATACAGAGTCTAGAAAATTTAAACAAGAACAATTCTGTTGTTATTACAGAGATAGCTACTATTGACAGCTATCCACCCACACTGTAAACAATTCTCCCGTAAATGACGGTTAGCTAAAACTTTCTACACACATTGCTCTGACATTGATTAAAAGATTCTCTGAGACAAATTTTTTAATGTAGGTAAAAAGGGGGAAAAAAGACCTCATGAGGATGAAGGAATAGTGAACAGCATGGGATGATTCCTTTTATCTTTCATATAATAATATATTGGTTAAGAGCATGAATTATGAGGTCTGACTCCCCAAGTTTGAATCCTGGCTCTGCAGCTTACTAGCTATGTGACTGTGGGTAAGTTACTTAACTTCTCTGTGTTTCCTTTCTATATTTGCCGTGTGGTTGTCATAAATATCAAATGAGGCAATATTTATGAAGTGCTTAGAAAAGTCCAAGACAGTAAGCGCTTTAGTTTGCTAAAACATAAAATAGTAAAATACAAGTCAATCATGTACCTCCAGTCTCTTTTGACCTGCCCTGAAAATGCATCTTTAAGTTATATATGTAGATAGATCTTTGGTAACCAGAAACCAAGTGGTAACCCAGGGTTAATTTTAAACGTTGCTTTCCATCTGTGAAAGGCACTTCACAGGAGATGGAAATATGTGTGAAGCAGCAAATCTTCTCTAGCCGGAGGGAGAAAGGCGTTAGCTTTGAATGAACGGCTATAATTTGTTAAATATAATCATCACAGTGACCCGCTAAGGTAGGTTGACACCCCCGTGATGAGGAAGCTGCAGTTGACTGGGCCAAGGTCACACAGCTGAGGAAATGGACAAGTCAGGATTTGAACTCCTGGGTGTCTGACTCTATACAGCACATTTTCCATTTCCTCTTTTGAGAATGGTGGTGTAGCCAGAGAGGCAGTGGAGAGGAATGTCCTGTGGCTAGGCTGCCAATGTCCTCATGGGTAAAATTGCTCACAGAGTTTATACCTTAACACTCAGTTTACCCCTAGAGCCCATGGGGTTAGCCACTACCTAGCTATTTCTCATGTCGCACTTTTGAGCTTTGGGGCAGCCACAGACATCTCCCATTCAACGCGGAACTAAATTAAATCTACCTCAAGTTCAAAATTAAACTTGTCATCTCCCCATCCCCACCCTCAAAATGTTGCTCCTCTCTTAGTGGAATGTTGTGACTGTTCATCTCCAAAGAAATCGCCAAGGAAAAGCAGACTACTTTATGAGTATTTGTCTTGAGGATTATTATTTTACTTTATTTGTAATTTCACGATAAAAATATCAGCATAGGAAAAAATGCTGGAACCTCTTTTTCTGACATGAGAAAACTGAGGTCCATTGAGATTCTATGTTTCAACTTATTATTCCGTGGACCCCAGCCTAATTGAGGTTATGAAGCTTGCTAGTTTTAGTGACTGAGCTGAGATTGCATATTTAGCCTCCTATGTGCCTAGATCAACATATTTCATTTCGCAAATATCTTCAGAACACTCATATTCAGTGAGATATACTATGTGTCTTGAGGAAAAGGAATTTGGTAGTCAAGTAATTTTGATATTATGTTAAACAAAGTTAAATAGGCTTTCTCAAAAATTTATGTCCCAGGCTGGAGCAGTGGCTCGGCAGTTATGGTGCTTGCCCGGCATGTGTGAGTATGTTTGAGTTCAAACCCCAGCACCATGTACACAACAAAGTCTCTGGAGCAATGAAGGCCATACGAAAAACTAAATAAAATTGATTCTCTCACTCTCTCTCACTGTCCCTCTCTTTTAAAAAAAAAGTTATATGCATTTACAAGAAATATACTATCACTTCATATTTGATAGGATTGCACTCAGTCACATGAACAGAAACCCAACTTAGTCAAACTGAGACTGATTTTCCTTGCATGACAAGAAGTCACGAGGTTCTACAGCCGAATACAGTGCAGCTGTTCAAGGAACTCACCAGAATTTGTGTGGTTTTCTTCCTCATTGTCACAAGATGGC